>JANIJG010012544.1:82927-248310 GCA_024611175.1 Megaceryle torquata
CAAACCATTCACTGAAAGAAGACCTGTTTTTGTTATGTTATTCTCAATTCCGACAAAAAACAAAACAAAACAAAAAACAACCCCAAAAATACCAAACAAGGAAATAATACTTGTTTTTAAGGTCTGATTTCCAAGAATTCAGTGTGTCCTGTTGTGGCTTTCCTGCCTCAGTTCTGGTTAATTTGCCTCCCACTCTGCCCCAGTCTTCAAGACACTGAGCTGTGTTAAAGTGTAGACAAACCCTTCGATCCTCTACTGTATATGGTGTCTTGCAAGACAGTAACACAGCCAGCCTGCTCTTCCTGCAACCCCAGCAACAAAGCACCTGCTAACAACTCAGCTATCTGAGATCCACCTCAACCCGAGCCCTTCTTGGATGCTCAACCACTCCCCTGGCACCCATGGTGAGAACAGGTCTGTTCAGCTGTGGGGCCTACTTTAGGGGCTGGTGATGTCAGGAGCGCATACTGATGGAGAAATTTTAGAAAATCTGCAGGAAAGCCACCTACCCAGATGAAGTGCAACCCCCATACCATGTGCCAGCCCAGAGCTCACCTTTTCTGCCAAGCCCATGGTTTGTGACTTGCCTCACTTCTAATGGGTTCAACTAAGCACCTAAATACCAGGTGGTCTCTTTCCCATGCTCCCCAAAGCTATCACCAAATAATACAGTGATAATGAAGTCCCTTGGCTATTTATTACTTTTCAATTTAATTGCCCACATAGTGACCTTGTCTTCTACATGCCTGGTAGAGCTTTACAGCACGGCACTAATGTACTCACAGTTTTGAATCGTCTGCGGCTGCTGTCAGCGATATACTTCAGCTGATTCAGCAGCATTTCTTATCCCAGAAAGAAAGAAACAATAACAACAACAAAAGCTGATCTGATTTTCTGGCAAATAACTTATCTTGACAGCACAGCTATCAATTTCCAACCCGCTTCCCAATGCTCCAGCTAGAGGCTCAACTGGAGAAACCACCTGGGCTTTACCCACAGAGGTCAACCCTGAAGCAATTGAGAATTTGTACAGCCAGGGATGGGAAGTGCAGTGGCTTTCCTTCCTGAAAGTATCCCTTTTTCTTTTCCTTCTCTCATTATCAGATCAGACATACCAGAGCTACCAGCTGGCCAAAAAGGCAGGCAGTGTTTGATTGACATATTTTTTTCTTAGATTTGTCGACCTCCGGGAGAGGGAAGGTTGTCTGAGCTTATTCCAAGGTGGGTAAACATCGAGTTGACAAGTTCTTTCTGGTCATGGGCTCATAATTAAGACTCCTCTGCTCGTGGAAGGGTCAGAAATAGGGCACAAACACATCACCTGAGAGCTGAGCTGGAGGTGAAGTGGGTAAAGGTGAAGTCGTAGTTGGAAACTTTCAGGCTCCAAATAAGCCAAGGACTTTCTCAAACCCAATTTTAATGTTTTGTTGCCGTCTCTCTCCATGTGCTGTTCAAGCATCAAGCAGCTACCAGATGGTGGGGTGCTAACCTGTTCTCCCTGTCATTCCTTGCACCTCGTCTGAATTATTGATGCAATTTTTCTGGAAAGGCTTAGTCAGGTATCAAGCACAAAACTGCTTTGGGTATAGAGCTCTTTGCTTTGTCTTGTTGCCTACATATTTTTGAGTGAAAACCCACAAGAAAAAGTTATCTAAAAATCCTTCCACCTGGAATAAGACTCACAAAGGAGGCTCATTAAACTTTGATGATTATCCATTCAAATGGAGCTCTGTTGGACAAAGAGATAGCTGCTGCTGAGGGCAAGCCAGTTTTTCAGGACTCAGCTCAAAGGGGTTGTTGGCTAAATGTGGGAAAGCTTGGCAAGGGATTTAGCTCCACGGAGAAGCCTGATCAGAGAACCAACCTGACAAAGGGTTCTGGCACTTAGAGAAATCAAGGTCTCTCCAGCCACTTAAAAGGAAGCCTGTGTAGAAGAAAGAACAAAGAGGCAGGATTTTTTTTTTCAACACAGACATCCTTTGAATTGAAGAATCTGCACAGGGAAGAGAAAGTTTCCTTAGAAGAGGGGGGAGAAGAGAATGGTTTAGAAGAGAAACCCTGTGTAGGAAGAGAAAGATACAGGACATTTTTTTGGGTATATGAATAAAGTCAGTAGAATGTAAGAGAAAAAACCCCAAACTGCTCAGGCAGGGAAGTGCCTGCAGATGTTGTATTGTTTTGTCTCTGCAACTGTTTTTTACCTTGTGCTAAAGTGAAGAGTGATTGTGCTTTGAGCTCCTGCAAAGTATGTGCACTTGCATGATCCCACTGCAGTATGACCTTGGGAACGAGGAACAGCAAACTGTCCAGACAGTGCATCTGCACCACAGAGTCCCGTTTCTGGGGCACAGCAGCACAAAAAACATCAGAGAGGCTCTGGGGAACTCCAGAATATCAGGAGAACTACAAATTACTATAAATGAAGAGGTCAGGCCAGGACACAACAAAGTTACCTTTCAGGTGGTTCAGTGGAGACCCTCACTGGAGCTGTACCAGGTGGTAATTTAGACTGAGATATAGCAGCAAAACTTACACCTTTCCCCACCAGAACTAAAAGCCCCAGCACAGATGCACTTATGAAAAAAAAAAAAAAAAGTCCTTTTCCCAATCCATTTATTCCCTTTTGGCAACAGGTTTGAGAATGAACAGCAAATTCACTCGTCCTCCAGAGATAGATGATAACTCTTCTAAAACATCCATGCCAGTGACCCACTCCTGGGGGTGGTTAGTCAATGCTGATCAGCAGCACCGGTTGGAAATTTTCTTTGAAAATTATTTTCTTTTAAATATTGGGGTTTTAGTTGTGAATTTTTAAAATTGTCCTTTGTCTTCTCAGAAACTCACTATACTTTGGAAACACTTGTTGCCAGTGAACAGACACGGAATGCCTCAAATCCCAGTATGTCTATGTAGATGTATACATAGATATGTGTATCTACACCCAGAGAGATGTGCTTACAGTTTGTATAACAGCATGTGTGTATGTTTATATATATAGACATATTTCTTCATAATGAGTGGGCACATAGCTTTTCTCTGAAAAGGGGGAATTTATCCAGGGAAAATTTAGACAAAAACAAAACTCTTCTCAGTAACCACCATTTCCCCCAGGACAACCATCAGTTCCTTTTTGGTGTCACAGTGTTTAACCAGACCTTGCTGCCCAGGAGGGTGGTAGCACACGTGGCCATGCCAGCTCCCCCAGCCCGGAGATTCCCTGTGCCCTGGGGAACCCCAGCAAAACACAATCCCCTGAACAGCAAAATCTTTGCAGGCTGCTGCATGTCTACAGGGCTGGCTGGTGCTCCCAGTTTGAGACAGCCCCACTGGGAATGTCAAAATCAGTTAAACCAGTGGTGGGCTCTGAGGTTCTGCTTGTGGCTCGAGGAGGGTTGGCAGCTATGCCCTTGAACAGCCAAGTGGCCAGGGGTTATTTCTGGATTTAACATGAGATTGAGAAACATCAGAGTTAAAACTGCACCTTTAAAAATTTAGACCAAACACAACTGTTAAGGGGTGACCTCTCACTCACTCAATGAAAGGTAGATTAGAATAGAATAGAATAGAATAGAATAGAATAGAATAGAATAGAATAGAATAGAATAGAATAGGAATAGACTATTTCATCTGGGGGGGATGTACAACAGTTACCTAGTCCAATGTCCTGGACAATTCAGGACTGATTAAGAGTTAAAGTGTGTTATTATTGTTCAAATTTTGTTATTATTGTTCAAATGCCTCTTAAACACTGACAGGCTGGGGTTATCGACCACCTCTCTAGGAAGCCTGTTGCAGTGTTTGACCACCCACTTGTTAAGAGATGTTTCCTAACATCCAGTCCAAACCTCCCCTGGTGCAGCTTTGAACCATTCCCATCTTAACACTGGGTAGCAGGGAGAAGAGATCAGATGTCCCGCTGCTTGGCTCTTTTATGGCAAGGAGGGTGGCAGCAAGTTGTGAACAAAATTGTTGCAGGGGGAAGGGAATATTTATCTCCTTTCTTATGTCCTGTTTGCTTGCACAGTTGCCCTCTATATAGCACTGGCTTTTATTAGTGACCCAGGCTTGCAGATCATGATCATATACCATCCGTATGAACACCACATCTCTGTTACAACCCAGCACTGTCTCTAAGCCATCTGTAGATGTTTGTTGTGCAGAGCAGGTGAGGAAGCAAAGACCTTATTGCATCACACCAGGGTGAAGGGGGACCTGGAGTGCAGAGTCCTAGTGCATGGCACCTAATGTTGAGCAGAGGTGATGAGTGTCATGAAGGGTCTGGTGAAGTGACCTTGTTTATTTAAGTCCATGTCCCTGGGAATGAATGCTGAGCAATGCTAACTTCAGACATGTATTTTAAGGATGTGGGATCCAAACTTTTGGTTGAGGTCAAAATGCAAATGTCACCCAGAGAATATTGCAACAGGGCTCCCTTCCCAGCCCTTGTACAGCTTGGGTTTGGATTTACTCCTTATTCCCCCTCTTGCTCCTATAACATCCAGCAGCCCACCCGCCCAGGGCTGCTCTGTAATTCATGGCTATGGAAAAGAAAATGGGAAGGGGTGGTTTTGGGGAGGAGGAGGTAAATGGATATCAGTGGTGTGATAGGAAGGTCGGCTGGAGGAAGGAGAGGTCAGGACTGAGAGAGCACGGATCAGATAATGGGTTAGACAGGGTTAAAAGAAAAAAAAAAGACAGGAAATTCACATTTGTTACAGGAGAAAAGGAGGAAGCAGGACAGGGGATGAAATGGGTGAGGATACAGTTAATAGCCAGAGAAGATGTGAGGTAGAAGAAGGCAATTTTTTCTTCCAAAATATGCAGATGGGACTGCAATGTTTTACTGACTGAAAGCAATTTCAGGAAATTGTTCCTGCATGAAAAGAAAAAAAGAGACATTATTTTTTAGTAGAAATATTTCACTTCTCTTTGAAGCTTCTCTCATATTAACAAATTATCTGAGCAATTTATAAAAACACTTAAGAGATCACTGTGGTCAGACAAAGTGCTTGTTTGGTCTGAAACAAAGTTACTTCACTACAATTCTGGTTTCCCCCTTCCTAGCTGGAAAGTGTTCGTTTCTGGTTACCCCACAGCAAATATGTTTATTTTTTCCGGTCTGGCCACCCCTCACCCCTATCAGTTATTTGTGCAGTTCTGCTTTTCAGCAAATTTACACAGCTGACAGCCGGGGATATGAGTACCGCAGATGGGTACGAGAAGGAAGTCCTTTTAAGCAAGAAAGGTGATCATTAGAGTCTGACCAAACCCATTGCTTGTAAATATTAACAGAGCAGAGAGTGTCTCCATTACGTGGGCATGACCGTGGAGAGGGAGGTTGCTTTGCACTCTCAACAGTGTCATTATAATCCAACCTGCAGTCGGCTGGGTTTGAAAGAAAACAGCTTTCCCAGCTCTCTTCCAAGACTTGTGTATGTGAATAAACCCTCCAGCTCGCAGAGGAAGCTGGTGACAGATGGAGCAAGAGCTCGGCTCTTCTGCTGTCCTGGCCTGGGCTCCAACCACAAAACCACACTGACTTCACCCATCAGCTAACCTGGCTCGCCCATGCACAGGCAGCATGCTCACCCATGGCCCACCGGTGCTGAGCCAGCAGCCGGGTCTTGCCAACGCTTTGCATCCCCTGCAGTTTGACAGTTTGCTGCCACGCCGTGCAGAAATACTTGAGATGTCTCCAGCCCTGCTTGTGGGATCTGGGGCAGGGCAGGGAACTGTGGGAAAGGGAGGAAAAGTTGCTGGTGCTGAGCAACTGTGGGTATTTCCTACTGGCACTGTTCTGAAGGCAACAAACACAACTTGTTGCAACAACTTGAATTGAAAGATTGATGCTAGAGCAGCTCTCATCAGCACATGTCCACAGTAATGTATTTTTTTGCACACAGTATTTACACCAGTTCTTCTTGGGTTCTTGTTTTCAGACTCAATCAGCAGGATGTTTTTGAGTAGAACATCACCTTTTGCTTTCACATAAACTGCCTGACTCCCAGCTGAACCAGGAAAAACAAACAGCACACAACAAAGTCGTTGCTGTGCAAAACTAAGGGATTTGCCAGGAGGTCTTTGATTTGCTTTGCTTCTCTGGTTACAAACACACAACTTTCTCATGATGGCAAAACCTTTTTATTTGGTATAACTGGGTGGGAAGAGGTTTTCTAATTGTATTTTATCCGCTGTCACTCTGAAATATAATGGGGAGCACAGTCACGGCAGCATGGGCTGAGTGCTTTTGAGCAGCGTGTTTAGATAAGGATTTACTTAGGAGTGGATTTCTTTGCAACCAAGTTTCTCTTATTTATTACGCATCTGCATTATCCTCAGCTCACAGAACCAGTTCACATCTGATTCCTAAAGGTTTTATGGAAGATCAGGTGATTTCACTTAAGTCCCTTCCTCTTGGGGCCATTCAGGTGTTTACATATTGCACTTGGTGCCGAAGCAGTTTCGTTTCTGCAGAAATGCTGCCCGGCTTTCTCCAACTGCTTGGACAATCTTGTCCTAGCCAATGTTTTTTCTTAAACCCAAATCTCTTCAAAGTCCACAGCTCTATGTTATTTTATTAACCAGAGTTTATATTCAACATTTTCTGATGCCATCGTGATTGAGAGTAGCCATTAAAAATCAAATGAGATGATTCCATACGTTTTTGTTTTTCACCTCAGAACTGAGGGACTTGCTTCCTGATTTTGTTCTAATTGGACCTGGATGTGTTGATAGCTGTGCCTGAGGTGTGATTTTGCAGGAGACAGAGGCTGGCTGCGACCACGTGCTCAGAACAGTGGGGTCAGGAGGTGCACAGTCCTCAGGAATGGTTGCTGCCATCCCATGGGGTGCCCAGATCCCACCACCCCCCTGGACCCGCCACCTCGGGGAGCTGAAGGAGAAGGTTACAGGAAATGGCACGCGCCAGGGTTATCTGTGCAGCCGTGGTTGTGTTTGCACATACATGTGTGTCTCTGCATCTCACACATGGAGCTTCCTACTGCTACCCCCATCAGGCCTTGGCCACACAAACAAAGACAGGGGAGCTCAGAAATGATGAACAGCCCAAACACTTAAGGTCTTAGGGCTGATCCTGCTGCACACCAAGCAGCCTGTACCTGAATGTTGTTTTACTACATTTAAAAGCACAGATGAAAACATCCTGAAACCCCTGGCCAGCAAATTTTTTCCTACAGATAACCCCTGGTACATGGGTATTTGCAACTCTTATTTGCACCTTAAAGGGAAAGCAGCTGCAAGGGGGTGGTAAAGATACTTTCACTTGCTTTTGTTATATACCCTCTGTTACATGCATGCCAGTGATGCTGTGAGCAGGGTGGGCAGAGTTACAGGTCCTTAGTCCTCCTGCTGAATGTACAACTCATGTTAGTCAAGAAACAAAACCTTTGTGCCAGGGAAGTTTATTTTATTGCCAAAACTCTCCTCAAAAAGGTGCAAAGTCTGCACCTTCCCTGGAGGACCAGTCTTGTGCTGCTTCTCCCACCAAACCCTTTCAAGTGCACACGAGTCCTTGAGGCGAGTCTATTATCCCAACACAAAACACCACACTAGTGGAGTGGTGTCCCTCCAGGCTGCTTGGTAAGCATCTTCTCCTGCAAACACAGCCTCTAGGCACCAGTTTGCGGTCCCAGCTGGTTTGAGCTGCCCTGATTGTGAATTCCCAGGTCAGAGCAGGGAATGGTAACAGGTGCCAAAATGGGTAAGGTGTGCCAGGATGGGAATTGGGGATTAAAGAGCAGATATGTTGCCTCCCCAGCCAACTCCTTCTGCTCGGGGGAAAAGCAACTTCTGGCAAGCAGGTGGGGTGAGCATCTTCTCTGTGTGTTCAGCAGCTGACAGCTAAGGCACCCACAAGCTGGAGGTGCCCTTGTCCAGGTCAGGGCTCAGCCCTTTTCCATCACTCATGGTTTGTACCTGACAGAGCTGTTTGGAGAGAAAGACAGGGAGTGCACGGAGGTGCCCTTGGAGGGATGTTCAAACCATGCTGCTACCCCAACCATAGCCCTTCTGGGTCTCTCAGATGGACATGTCCATGGTGTCACTGCCAGGATGGTGGCTGTACCCCAGGATGCACCTCGCGAGTGTGAGAAACTCCAACAATTTGAGGGTGTTTAGCAGCTCCATCTGATTCTTAGGTTCAGCCTTTTCTCAGATATGAGGAACAGATAACACAGCATCCTTCCCCAGCTGCTGACAGGAAGAGATCTGAACCCAGGAGCTCGATTCCCAGAGCACTTCAGCCCTTACCTTCTCTCCAGTGCCAGAAGATTTATAGGTGATCTGCACCATCAGACCCTAATCATATTCCCCACCCCACAAATCTGCAAAAGCAAGACTTTCCTTTTCCTTTTATTAATACTACTACTACTACTACTACTAAAATTTAAAAAAAAAAAAAAAAAAGGGGGAAGAGAGAGGCTGTTTCTAGCCTTTCTGGTTGCAAACCAAGGTAAACTCTCGCCTTTGTCTGCAGCCAGGCAGACTGCAACAGTAACACCCGCAGAAAAGGGTGTGCTCCCATTCATCTCAATGGGTGTTAACTTGGAAGGGTAATTATGACCCCTGATGCCAAGAGCTCTAACCGTTTTCACTGCTGAGCATCCCAGACCATAAATAAAGCCTCTGGCCGTCTGTGCAGAAACCTGGGTGGGAGGGAAGTCGTGCAGCAGTGAGGTGTTGACTTTTGGATGTGCCAGGAGTCTGAAATGCTTTGGCTCTTGCTGAGGTTCTCAATATTTCTGCAAGCCTGTTTCCACCAACACCACGGCAAAGATGCTCTACTGCCCCAGAGGAGCAAGTTAGGGAGGGGACCAAAGATCTCTGATTAATTTACTGGGGTTTCTGGGAAAACAGTCCACCAGCAATACATTTAGCTCAGCTGCCCAAAGGAATGAATATCTGCTGAATACCTCGTGCTGGGTTTTCCTGGGAAACTCAGCTGGTGTTAAGATAAACAAGGTCCCAGGGAGCAGAGGAGGGTGCAGGGTGGAGGTGGATGTGGGGAGCTCATCTCTTCCTCTGGACCATCTGTTTGTGCTGGAGACCCTGGCTGAGGTGAGGTACTCACCATCCCTGGAGCTGCACAAAAGGCACATGTTTTAATAATCTAATTAGCTGAGGCAGATAAATAGTAGGAGAGAAGGAAATTTATAAAGAAAGGGAGTGGTTCAGGCAATCATGCAGACTCTCCTCCATCTCCCTGCTTCTGCAGGGTTCTATCCCTTATCTGAGTGTGGAAAAAAAAAATCACTTCAAAATACAGAAATGAGAATGGGCACAAGGCCTTATTCTGAGCAAAGATGTACATCAAGGAGCATGATCTGCTCCTATTCATTAACTCTGGAACCTACTGATAACAGCTTTCTTAGTTATTTCTGCAATAAAAGTGTAAGTAAAGAAGATAAGCTGGCATATTAATGTATCATGTCCTATAAAATGACAGCAGCTCATCCCTTCTTCTGACACCCTACAGATGGACCAGCAAAGATCTGGGGAACTGACCTGATCATTGTGTGCTCCTAAGGGAAAAAAAATGGCACAAGCCTTTGGTGATGTTAGTACCAGAAATCATCTGTGTGCCTTCAGCTGCTTTTTTTCTGTTACTCTTCATGATTCTTATGGTGAGGCACAGCTGTGCCTAATGTAAATAACTCTGTGCTCATCTATTGAAAGTAAAAGGAAGGAAACTAATGACAATAAAATAGAGCCCAAACCTCCCACTTACAGTCAATGCTGTCTCTGCCTTGTTAACCCTTGTTTGGTTTTGGTTTCCTGATAGCCAGGGAAGGTAGTTTCCTCTTAGTTTGTGCTGTGCCATTTTAGTTTTCTAAGCCCCTCTGAAATTATCTCTCTCCTCACAGCAATGGGGATGCAAAAAGCGGCCACCCTGCTTTTGACTCTACACTCACCATTAGTAATTTAACTTATGCCACAGGGGTAGCAGACACCCCAATAAACCACTGCTATGCCTGGGGCTGTAGAGGTCTGAAAGACACTGCTAGTGGTATGCTGGGATTCATGGCTGATGCACCAATGTCATTAATCATGTTTAAGTCCCACACATGTTAAATATGAGAGTAAGTAGTGTGTATTAAAAAGGCCCTGATTTATTTTGTCCTAAGATAGATGCTGAAAATAAGGCAGTCTAGGTAGGTGTCTTTCTTTCCATAGTTTATTAGTACAGCTTAAATGACAAGCTATTGTGTCTATACCCAGCCATCCAAAGTGAGGAAGAGCTTGATGTCCCCTCTAAAGCTGTTGATCCCCTTCCCACTGATGCCCATCGAGTAAAGCCCAGGACCACAGCGTGTGCGGGCTTACTGCACCTGCTAAGTGCTATTTAAACTGAAAAATTCATAAATAGCATCACCCTCATTTTAAAGAAGAGGAAATGGAAGCCCAGAAATTAAGCTTTTTGCTCTAAGTCACACAGTAAATTCTCTGGAGACCTCTCCATATGTAAATTCTGTACCAAAATAAATATGTTTGGTTTTTGCACCGTTTGTCCTCTAAGTGCAAGTGTTGCACATTGGTCTGAAAAGTAAAGAGTTTTGTCCTGCTGGTGAAAGTCAACCTTTGTTAAAATTCAGTCACTTTTATTTCAAACTGAGTGTTCACACACAGATCTGTTCTTAAATAGGTGCAATTTGTTTTGGAGCAAAGTTGGACGTAGCTCATCCTTCAGGAACGGAAGTAAATTATTTGCAGGTCATCCATACAAAATCCTCCGTGGATAATTAAGGCACTTAAGTTAACATGAACATCCCTTAGGCTGTTCATAGAGTTTTTCTGGGGGGCTGGAGTGTGGGGAGAGCACTCAGAGTCAAACACATGTACTAAGCATCAGGGAATGGGACGGGCTCAGAGGTAATGTGGTGGCATCTTTCTCCTTTCTTGACCAGACTGGCTGCTGTGGACATTTTGTCCAAAGGGGTTTTATCGCCATCTCAGCTCCTTTTGGACCAATTTCACAAGAGGACTACTTCAGGCCTTTAGTGACGAGGGAGGATGAGATCTGCCATTTGTCTTTCTTTACACCATGATGCTGTGGGTCTAATCAGTCCAAAGATGACTTTTGCTGTCACCTTTTGCTCTGCATGCTCAACACTTAGGCTTGGTTTAAAAAGAGGCCAAAAACCTGCCTAAATGTGCTGGTGTCTCATACAACCACAGCCCTTACCAGTCTATAGCCTTTGCATGACTTCCCTGTTTCTTTTTACCTTCAGGACTCAGCTGTCAAGGGATGCAGGTCCAGTCCAGCAAACACCAGTGTGTACAAGCCTGTTCATAGTCCAACTTCTCTGTGAAATCCATTTACACTTCTCACATGGGGGAAGCTAAATCTCTGTTGAGTCGTTGATACAGACGAAGCCTCATCCAGGACCCAGAAGGTGGAAGGGAGGGAGCCTGGTGATTGTCAGGCTGATGGAAAATACCACTGAATTCTCTTTGGCCTGACCCTGAACATCAGCTCCAATGTTCTGTTGGAACACCTATGAAAGGAGTCCTGTGAAGACAAGAAATGCCAGAATTGCAGCAGATATTATTGCGGGCAGTAGCAAACAGCTTCCATTTCAGAGATGTTTCCTGAAGCAGAAGGGCAGTGAAGGGGGGTAGCTGCCCAGATCACTTTGAAAGACAAGGAGCGCAAGGTGTCCAACAGCTTTTTGTGCCAATTACAAAATTAGCACCTTCTGATGCTTTTCTTCCCCTGCTGAGTCAGAAGAGTGAACCCTCATGCTGCCCCTTTCTGCCTACACACCCCTTTGGTGTTAAAGAGCTGGGTTTGAGCCCAGCAGCTGCAACTTTGAGTTTTTGTCTTTTGTTTTATTATATAACAAGCCCAGGAAACGAGCAGAAAAAAAAGTGCAAAGAATTGCACAGCCTTCAAAAACAAATCAGAAGATGTTGAAAAGACCTGAGGTTCAGCTGCCAGATGTGGCATTATTCCTCTGGTTTGACTCTTTTATAGCAAAGTGGGCAACTAGACAGGGAAGTGCAAACAGCCCATCACACTTCTTGTCCTGGTAAAGTGATTTGTAAACCCATCCTGGATGTGTAAGGGAGGAAAGAGTTGATCCTCAGGTCCACAGACCTCCTGAGGGGCTCCCCAGATGAGAAGGTGCTTCAGAAAACTTGTGTGTGAAGGAAAACAAGACAAAGGCACTGCAAAAATGAAGCAGCGAGGTCTTTGAGGTGAACTGAAATACACATCTGAAACTGCTGTGTTGTCTGTCTTTGACAGCTCTTCCTCATTTCCCCTCCCTCAGCCGTCTCCAGAGAGGCAGCTGGGGCTCTCACACAGACAAGGCGGTTAGGATGAGAAACCATCAGCTGTAGTCCTGGTTGTCCCTTCTTGCCCTAACCCCTCATCATCAGTTTCTCCACTTGTTAAATGAGGGATGGGACAACCTCCCACACAAGGTGGGCTTGCTTATTAGCTGGTGAGGACCTTGTTCCCAGCAAGACAGATGGGAGTGACATCCTAGGTGTCAATGGGAAGCGTTCTTCATGAGTTGTGACCGACACTGTCTTAAAAGGCTGAGTAGCTTGCTGCTGACAGTGCAGATCTACAAGCTAGATGAACAGTGTGATTGGACAAATTGTTAGGGAAAAAGTAATCAGTTTTGCCAGAGATATGTTTGTAAGTATTTAATGGTGTTATTTTTAATCACACAAAAAGAAACAGTTTCTGTGATGCAGGAAACCCAAAGGACAACTATTCTGGACTGTAATGAGGTCTGAACAAGATGAAAGATCCCTTGTACTCATCCCTGAACATAGACAAAAAGATGCTCCTAATATATCTAGATGGACCAATCGGAGACAAGAAGCATCAACATTTTACTGGTGACAAATTGGACAGATAGGCAAGTTAAGGGGTTTTATGTAGGGAAGTGAGACTGGGGAATGAACTTTTAGTGTGAATTAAAATTCCATGCCACTTGTAGAGCTTGAGACCATATCCAGACCAAATGATGGATGTGGTCCTGATTGCTGGAGGGTCTGGATAGGTGCCAGGCTTCAGCCCCTTTTTGCCCCACTGAGCCTGCCAGCCTGGATAAATGGAGAACAGCAATGTAGCCACTGCATGGGTGCATGGGTGTAAGCCATTCTGAGGATGGACCAAATTTCATTGCACCAGATACCAGAAAGGTAATTCATCAGAGGAACGTTGGGCATCTTCAGCTGAAGTGTTCACCTTGGGCTTCTTTTGCAGTCAGCCTAAAGGAAGGTTCATCTGAGCTCAACGGATGTTTCACTTAGGGTCAGCTGAGTTCCTGGTAAGCCAAGTTTAGGGTGAGTGACCCAGGCTGAAGAATTTCTGTAGAGATTAATTCACCCTTCAAATGGAGTAAATGCACATACTTTGGGTGAACATGAATAGCTGTTCTGGTCTCTTTCCTCATGTACTCAAGTCCTAAGTGCCTTGCCCAGGGCAGTGGTGGAGCTGGGAGACAGACCAGCTCTCCAAAGTTGCAGATTTAATGCCCAGAAAGCATGTTTTCCTTCTAAACACACAGGCAGAGCTGGCTGGAATTTAGAAATTTTGTCCCCTGGGAAAGGTCCACATTTGCTTCCTATTTATCATTCTAAATCTGAACAAAACCATAAAATTTTAAAACATTTGATGGAACTGGAATGTAAAAGCCATTCAGTCTGACACCACTGAAACATTTCACCTTGATAATGTTGAAACCAAACATAACAAAGGCACACGCAACATAAAACCCAGCACAATAAAATATAACACACATTGAAAATGTTTCAATTAATATTGCAATACAATAGAAAATGAATCAAAACAAGCTGAAACAATATCTCTCTGTGTCACTGAATCATTTTAAGATTGCTGAAGTGAAATTGAGGAAATGCAATTTGTTAAAATGTTTCACTGAAAGCTTTTCATGAAAATTTATTCTTGTGAAGACATTTTAAGATGGAGAGTGATTTTCTCAAAAAATCTTGAGCAGCTCTGGGATGTGTGCTTTTTATTTTTTCTGCAAAATAACGTAACTTCCAATAATTGACAAGACCTAGAAGTCATCAGGTATTTACACCTACTCATAGATAGAGCAGGTGTAAATAGAAGTAGTTCCTTGGACCCTTTCTAATGCACATCACAGCCTTTATTACATGGAAGTGGTTTTTGATTGCTGGATAAATTTCAGCGTAAGCTGTTTCGGTAACACTGATGGCAACATCTAGAATGGGCAATATCATCCTCAGACCTGGAAAATTCAGCTAACCCCTGTGACATGTCATGCATGGGTTTTTCCCCCATCAGAATCAAGTCATCTGACAGATCCCCCCCTTCCTCATACCATAGTAGCAAATGAGCTAACTAATTATTACCTCTGACTTGACCAGAGTCATCTTTTTGTTATTTACCAGTGGTGACTAATTGTCACAGTCATGCTCCAAAAAACAGTTGCATGATCACACGTGCTGGACGGGTCTCACCTGGATGAGAGTTGTCTCTCCCGGCAATGCTGCTGACTGGGAAATCCCATGCTGCTTTCAGGATCTTTTAATTCCAAACTAAACGCAAGTCAGAATAGAAGAGAGGAGGGAAACGTGTTCGTGGTGGTGTCCCAACATCACAAAGTCAGAGTCTTTTTGCAGCTCCCAGCAAATGGGACAAAGAGAGAGGTTGCCTCTGTGCATTGTATATCCATGGTCAGCAGGGACCTTGCTCACAATTCAGTCTCTCATTTGCCTCTGTTCCCACAATGCCCAGAGCTTACAAAAAGCCATCTTTTCTTTTTCAGTGATCTTACTTCTGAGAGGTGAAGCAACTGCTTTGTGTACAGTGGGTGTGATTTGATGGGAAAAGCATTTCAATGCACTTCCGGACAAGGCTTTCAGGGTATGAGGACTTCATCACTTCCATCACCTGCAACAGGGACAGCTTGGTCCTGTTTTGGCATCAGAACAGGCAAAATGACACCTTTTCAGGCTCAGCAAGTGTGTCTGAGGATCTGCAAATGCCAGCCTGGGGCTGAGTGTAATGAGTCTGCAAATCTTAGCAGATGGAGACTAGAATGAGTTGCCAGGTGGCTGGTGCTCACATGGAGGGGTGGGCATGGTCATGTCCTCTGAGCAGAGAGGGATAAGACTCACACAATATCTACCATGAACCAGTACCCAGACACAGCAAGTATAGAGGGAACAGAAACTGTGGTCCATGTTATGCTGTGCCCACTCCTCTGTCAGGAAGGGGCTTTTCACACCCTGAGCATGCTCTTCCCACAGTGAGTGTGTACTGAACAGGTGATTGACACAGACCCTTGCTAAAGCCCTGGTGCCAATGAAGCAAAGAGGACATGGTAGACTTGCCCCTTGCAGGGCACAAGGGGAGTTTGTATTTTGATGAAAGCTGTCCTCTTAGAGTAGACTTTAGTTCTCAGTTCTTGATCTCCAGCAGGAACCAGGCTGAAGATACCTGGAGAAACAGTCTCCAAGGTGTGTCTGGGACCAGAAGGCTTCAAACAACTAACGAGAGCCTGGTTCTCTTGTGACTTTTGTTCCATCATTTCAGGGGCTGACCTGTGCTCACAGAAGTCAGTCCGATGGTATGTAAACCCTACTTTGAACTTCCTCCAAGCTCATCCTTTATAAATGCATGTCCATACCACAGCCTGATAGCAGCAGGGAGAGGAGTGGAGAAATCATCACTCATCACCGAGAGTACCGTGAGAAGGCAAACTGGTGAAAGAAGCAGTGTGAGAAAAGCCAGTGTCCAGGAAAAATCCATCACTGTGTGATCTATTCTGTTTTTCAATAGTATTCCTTTTTCACAAGTTTCAGCCTTGTTTGTCTGTGCTTAGGGCCAGAAAGGAGATGGATTTTACATGGAATGCTTCTCCTCACCTCTGGAAACACTCTCATTTCTCTCTGCCTCTCCATCCCAGCAATGCAGCACCACACAGCACCACCCTCCCTCACCCTGCCACCATCTCTCCTCCTCCCCTTCCCCCTCTTGCTGTGGCTTGACACAGAGGAACCTGAAAATTCACTGTGATGTTTGAATCCCAGCCAAAACTGAAAGCGAGACCCCGCGACTGGTCTGAAAGCCTAAAAACCATATGGCATTAATTCTGCTTTCCCACAGTTCCTAAAACTGCAATTAAAAGCAGCCCCCACCAAACAGAGCCCCATAACTCAGCTCTGTGATTTATTGGAATAACGAAGCTTTAGGGGAAAGTTGGCGAGGACAAGGAATTCCACGTCCAGGAGCTGGGCTCCGTGCACATGGCCAACCCAGAACCCAATTTATTTTATTAGCATGCCACCGGTAGAAGATCAGGATCAGAGAGGGACTTTCCTTTGAGAAAGCTTATCTTTGGCACCCATTTGGCTTCCAACAATAAACCAGCCCCTGTGTCTGCAGTCTGCTGGAGATGCTGCACGGCAGGAGCAATCAAACGAAAGCTGGTTGGGTTTAATCCGTCTCCGCGCTGCGGTCGTCCAGCGGGTGAACAAAGTAGCTGCTTTTCCCATCGGTAACAAATAAATGTGGCCTGCAAGATGCTGAAGACTGAAGATTCATTTCCAAGGAGGTGCTTTATCATACTTGCTTTCTCAAAACTAAGGCCTTTCTGCTCTTTAGCTGTGAGCAAACATGAAAGCTCAGATCTAGGCTTTTAAATGTAGCTCAGTAGTCTGGGAGGGGAGGTGGGTAGAGGAAAGTCATTCTAGCTAAGGATGAAGTTTTCTGCTTGTCTGTCATTTTGCTAATGCCTGTTACAATGATCCTTTCTAATGGTTAAATGGAATAGCTAAGTATAGACAGGATCAAACTAATTGCTAGGAGACATTTCATAATGTTTGTGACCTGTCACTTGCACATCACTCTAACTCATGTGATAAAGGCAAACTTTAGCCAAACAGACTCTCAGAGTAATACCAGGAAAGAAGTACCATGGGAAGTACGTTCTTCATTTAAGAGAGGGTATAGTGGCAACACCAAACACATCATAATTCCATCTCCTTTGCAAAACACAGGTTCTGCCTGTTGTCCAGCTCTGGTTTTCTACCTCCATACCTGATGATATAGCAGACTGAAGGAGCACTGGTCTATCTGGTGTTTGCTATCATGCTTGTTGTGATGGTTTTCTCACCCACACCACTGAAAAGGCAACCCAAGGATTTCCCCCAGCTTCATTTGGTGAGCAGGAATATTTTCTGTTGCAACTTGTTTTCACACAGCAGTTTGTGTAGATGGCTACACAACATTTTTAAAGCAGACTTTCAGGTGCAGGACAAGATTATATTCACCCCATGCAGAGCCTTAAGCTGCAAAGCCTTGTGTCTGTGTCGTACAGCTCGTGCTAGCAATCAGCAGAGTGGGGTACTCCCTGTACAAAGAGACCATTTGCTGCACACCTGCCTTGATAGAGATCTCCAAACATCACTGCTGATGGGGAATTGTTACTATGCAACTTTATACCGGAGCAGGTGCAATGGAAAGCTGGCTGCAGTGTCTGGTGACAGGAGAGTGAAGTTGTTTGCTTTGCCTAGCAAAACAAAAGTGAGACATAAGTGGAAATAAGTCTTTTTCTAACTGTCTCAGGAATGAAGTTTTATCTGTGTCTTGGAGCCTTTCAAGCAGAGGGTCTTCAGGGTCTGAGGATGGAGTTTCTGTAAGGGACCAGTTGACAGGACAGGGATATGATCCTCAGACTAGATAATGAAGCTTGGTAAGAGTCAGTGAGGATGATATTCACCCTATGTAATGTCAGACATGTCCTCTGCTTAGTTAGTCCCTCAAGGTCCCCTTCACAGTCAATGGACAAAAATAGACACGTGCAGGGTATGATTCATCTTAGGTGTTGCAGATGTCTTCTTTAGGCTGTGACAAATCACTCCTTACAGCCCACTAACTGTGTTGACTATATATCCACTAACAGCAAGCTCATCAGAGGGTAACAAGTTTACTGTTGCTGCTGTCTAAATGGGTGCCCAGTGATGCAGGTAGTTTTGGACCTGCCTCCTCATCCTATCTCACTGTGACAACCCAGCTGTGGTCCCTATGCAGAAGTCCAAAGTGGTATGTCTTCAGATCCTCTGGAGAGCTGTATCTAATAAAGCTGAACCACCGTAGGAATTGCAGTGATATTACAGTATTTTAGGTACCTGGTCAGCATGCCTTGCTCACAACTTGTGAAGAGAAGGCCCTGGGGACACCTTACTGCAACCTTTCAGTATTTAAATGGGGCTTGTAAGAAAGATGGGGACAATGTTTTTAGTAGGGCCAGTAACAATAGGACAAGGAGTAATGGTTCAAACTAAAAGAACTAGATATTTAGATATAAGGAAGAAATTTTTTACACTGAAGGTGGTGAGACATTGGAGCAAGTTTCCCAGAGAGGTGGTCAATGCCCCATCCCTGGAAACATTCCAGGTCAGGTTGGACAGGGCTCTGAACAACCTTCTCTAGTTGCAGATGTCCCTTCTCACTGTAGAGGGGCTGGATTAGATGACCTTTAAAGGTCCCTTCGAACCCAAAATATTCCATGCTTCTATAAAATAAGTTGTCAGATCTGGCGACAGAAAAGTGAACCACATTGGCAGGGACTGTTGGGCTCTTAAACCTCCTTCATGGTCTTTGTTTCAAGATCTTCAAGGAATTTCTCTTAACTTCTCTCTCAATAGCTGAATATCCTAGGACAATGTGGATACTTGAACTCTTTTCTGCTTTCTCTATTTAACACATTAGAAATATGACTTTTCATGTTTTCCTCCTATTCTAGAGTCTAATATTGATGGCAGGAGGCTGATGGGTGTTGTGAACTACAGGATTCATTGCAATTGTGAGGGGCAGACTGGGATGACTCATAGGCTGCAGACCACACTAGAGCAACACCTCTCATAGCACAGCACTGTCCTGCTGGACAGAAAAAGCCAAAACAAAATACAGAGGTTTGGAGAGAGAGATGCAAATGGGAAATGAGATGCAAGCAGACGGTGGCAATGACATAAGGGGGGCTCTGCTCCTTGCTATCTTCAAAATAGGCTTTAATGTCTTCTGAGATATTGTTTAAGCCAGTAGCTTGTGGGGGCCTCTGAAAAAAAAATACCTTTCTTAGTCACCTTTACATACCCTTCTGAAATAACCTTTACAGCCACCATTACTCACAAACCACAAATGGAAAACCACTGGTTTGGCAAGAAATTACAGGAGCACAAAGGAGAAGACCACAATGCTCTCTTCTGACTTCAAGTCTGTAGTATAATGGAATAGCACTTGCTTTTCTCAACAGAAAAATATACAAATAATCAGAAAAACATGGCAACAGGATGACACAATCATGGTATAATATTTCCCAGAATGACCTCAAAGTCATAAATCAGATCTCGAATTGTCAACAGCAATCCAGCTGAACAGCCAAATTGCCCCACCATCCAGCATATTTTATTAACCGTTATTACTGCTCATTATTTATTTACAGAGTGCTGTACACGTAGACACTGCTTTACAGGTACATAAAAGACCACCCCAAGGAGCTCAGTTACATTCAGGCACACAAATATGACATTCATTGCAGCAGCAGAGCTACGGGTTAACAACTGGGGGACTGATTCAGGTTTCTTGCTTCTTTTTTGGTTTTATTACACATATTTTAAACCCTAGAATTTGAGTCGACCTGTCTGTCTGAGGCAGTATATGGCCATATTATCTTAGGATCAGAGTGTCTGATGGGCTTATTTGTTCTGCCAGGATAGTTAAACTTGGGGTTGTGACCTGACACTAGAACCGGCTGGAAATTTTCCACCAAACTTTTTTGTCTTTGATTGCCAGATGTCTTGGCAAAACAGGGATTTTTGCACACAGACTGAGCCCCCCACTTGGGTGGAAGGTCATCTTTGTGCTTGTTTCTGTGTCAAACTTGCTCTCCCCTTTTCCTTTTCTGGGAAATGGAGGGGGTGGGAGGTGGTTAAAACAAAATCATAGAAACATAAAATCATAGAATGGCTTGGATTGGAAGGGACCTTAAAGGTCATCTAGTTCCTACCTCCCTGGCACAGGCAGGGACACCTCCCACTACACCAGTTTGGTCAAAACCCCATCCAACCTGGTCTTGAACACACCCAGTGATGGAGCATCCACAACTTCCCCGGGCAACCTGTTAAATACTACATCATTTCTTTTATTTGTTTTATTTCTGCATGATAAGGAAAAAAAAATTCCTCTGTTTTACTTTAATCAGTGTTTATCACTGTTTCATTGAGTGTCTCCCAGGCCAGGAAGCTGACCCAGCAACATCCCCAAAACTTTTATGCCCCATGCTGCACAAGATGTGTCAAGCTCCACATGGAAATGCTTCTTCTTTGGGCTCTGCCATTCTTCTGTGCACTGCAGGCTGATGGGCGATGGTATTGGAGGATGAGTGCACAGAGGCTTCTCCTCCAGCCAGCCAAGCTTCCACGGATCTTTAAGATCTTCAAGGTCTGCATACCTGGGTCAGGACATTGCTTTCTAGTGAGCAAAGGCCATACTGCAACATCTTCCAGCTCTGCCTGTCTGTGTCAGGAGTTGCATTATAATAAGTAGAAGTGAGGTGTTTTGCATCCTCATTTTTCAGAGTACTGCTTGTTTCATAGGTGTTCAGACTCACTGCTGCTCCTCGATGTCATCAAAGGGCTCAAGTTTATATGGTAATAAGAGAAAGTAAAGGATCTGAGCAATTAACTCAGTTGCAGATTTACTGGGGATACTAACAGGATGATATTTCCCCCCTTTGCACACCCTGATGCAGTTATGGAGTGGCATTTCTCTTCCAGTACATGATTTCTTCCAATCCCAGTTACTGCTGGGAGGAAAGACGTGGCAAAATCCCTGTCTCAAATAGCAGCATTTGCCAGAGCAAGACAAGAACATTTCCCACCATCAGCATCAAAGCACCAGATGTCTGGAGGAAAGACAGCATCTGTCTGTCTGATGGGAAGTCTCCACATCTCTCAGGGATGTAGGAGGGATTGCCTCTGATTTTTTTCAGCTTCTAGCCCTATTCTTCTAGACTTAAATATAAGAGAGGATCCTTTACTAATCCCAGCCATTACAAAGTGCTTCATGTGCCAGTGAAAATCCATGTGAGCTATTAATTAATGACTTAATTGCTAATTATTTCAGTACTGGAAAGTATGCTAGACCCTCCCAGTCTGTCCAGGTACACAGCCCTGCCCTGGGGATTTGCTGGCTCATTTCTGAACAGCACAGAACAAGGTTGTAATGAAGCAGTGAAATGTCAGGGGCAGAGAGAAGTTGGGGCATCTGGCTCAGGCTTCACAAGCACCAGTGCCCACCCTGGCATAGCAAAGAGATGAAAAATTAACACCCAGAATGAGAAAGTGTCTTTGCTTACTTGTTTCTCACAGGCAGCCTTGCTAAAGACATCTTGAAGAGGAAGGTAAAAAAGACGTGAGACATCATTTCCTGAGATATGAGAAAGGACAGAAGATATAAAAGAATGTTTGGGTTGTTAAGACATAAACTTGCAGATCTTCACTACCTGAGATTAAATTCTTCCTTGGCCAAAATCTTGACCATTGGTAAATCACATAACTTCTTCAGTATCTGGGCTGCCTAACTGGGAATCCAAGAGGGCACTGCCAAGACAAACAGCAGCCATACTGGGAAGTGCTGGTAGTCCTGGTAGCCAGCTCTGGCAAGAGCTGTTCCAGTCAGTGCTCCACACATGGGCCGTGCTATGACTTGCACATCTCGCCTTTTCCTCATACCCAGAAACAAAATGATCTCCAGTTTTGCCCGGGGCTGGAGAGGCTGCCAAAAATACAACCCTAGTCATCCCTGGGAGAGCTGGAGAAATATAAGTGGATCTGGGAGCTGCCTGGAGCCATCACCCAAGAAGTCACCCCAGGCTTTTCTTCTCTAGTGCTCTTTATTTTGTGGGATAACTTTTTATGATGGTGGTTAACACGTGATCCTCCTGTGGTGCTCCTGCAGCACCCCCTGTGCCTGGTTCCAAAATGAAGTTGTGGTGGGGTGCAGGTCTCCAAACAAGCCCATCTAGATTTCTGCTAATGAATGCTCTTTCTGGAGCCCCGATTTTCCCCCACATGTCAGGAGCTAATGATGCATTGTAAAAAGCTGACCAGACTCTGCTGCATCACCACCAGCACCAGAAGCAACAAGTGTTCCTGAAGGTAGCATGTCCTCACCTTCAGGGTCTGTGATTTAATAAGATGGAGGCAAAAGTGTCTCTTGCACAAAGCCGAAGAGAGCTAAGCAGAGTCAGATCTCAGCATGCCTGAACCCCCTTGGAGCAGGGAACCTCCTCTGGACTGGCATCCTAAAGAGCACATCTTTGCAATCAACAAGCAGGGTGTTGCTTCAGAAGCCTCGATCCTGAAGACACTTTCCTGGTGTGAGCTGCCTTTGAGAAAACCCACCAGTTTACAAAATCCAGGCTGCATCTTTGAAAGAGGAGGTGAGCATTAGCAGTTTGGCTGCTCAGAGCACAGTCATGCAGGTGAGTTCAGCTTTTCCAGGACTGCAGTAGGAAAAAGCTGATGTCAGGCCAGATGTGATATACATCTTAACAGAGAGGCAGGAAATGTATCTCCATGTTCCCTCTAACCTTAGAAAGTGGGTGCTTGGATTGCTACACAGAGGATTTGTAGCAACAAGGAGGATGTAATTAAATAACAGGGGTGATCTCATTATTGTAATGATGAGGTGTCATTTAATAAGGAGAACACAGGACTGCGAGCTGAGAACTGGAGTCCTAATCCTGGCTCTGGCTCCCAGCTCCAGCAGGTCACATAAGGCCACTACCCTTTCTCCATTATGTTTCCATGAAACACAAAGCATCAGGAGACCCTGGTGCGTGCAGAAGCTCTTGCAACAAAGAGAAGAACCGTAACAATAAAAACTGTCTTGTGCCTTTACCTTCCCTATAAAATCTGGGTTAGTACAATTTTCCTTCTGGCAGACAATGCAGAGCTCAGAACCAGGAGGTCACTGACAGAAATGCTAAGGCTTGCTCTGATCCTTAGGCTCTTCCAAGTGCAAGCCTGGTGCCCAGGCTGAGGTGCCAAGCAAGGTCTAATCAGCACCCAAAATTTGCATCCCTGATGCAAATAGCTCAGCAGTTCCCATCAGCTGTGGTGTTGTTTCTGGGCCACCCATCAGACCTCAGCGTTACCCCACATCCCAACAGCCCTATGTCCAGGTTCTCACTCTACTTGTGCCACCACCCCTACCCCATCTCCACACTGAGACACTTGTTGGAGAGCAGCATCCACAGGTCAGAACAGAGAAAACGCCCCCATGCAGTGTGGGATGCTGCTCTCTTTTTCCTTGGCATAGGAAAGCTGGAGCATGGAAGGGATTTTTCCCCACAGCCTGACCTGCAAACACTTAGCAAAGTCAACAGCTTTGCTCTCTGATCCCTTCCAGAATTACAAAAAGTTAAGAGTAGAGCAGCATGCGTAACAGATTCCAGCTCAGTCCCACAACCTTGTCCCAAACCAAGTTTTTTGCCTTTTTATTTTACCATTTGCTTCTGAGCCTTCCATGATGCTGCTGTTTTTCTTTTGTTTTTAAACAAGCCAAACACAGCAGATAAAAATGCTGAGCTGCTTCTCAAACATGCACCATGCACACAGAGAGGACTGAGACACATCCATGAGAAACTCTCCTCTATTCAACAAACAGCCCGCAAGACAAAATAAACCACTGGAGCATCCCGTGTTCAAGACCACATTATGGGAATCCAGTGTTTTGATCTTTTCTATGGCAGGATTCAAGGCTCCCAGACTGCCAGCTCTTGGATTTTGTTTTCTATTTTTTGTGTGTGTGTGTGTTTTTGTTTGTTTGTTTGTTTGCTTGTTGTTTATTATTATTATTATTATTATTGGTGGGTTTTTGTTTGTTTGGGTTTTTTGTTGTTTTGTTTTGGTTTAGGTTTTTTTCCATTGCCCAGATCCTGGAATCTTTGTTTTTTTGTTTTTTTTTTCAAAGCCTTAAAATGCAAGTTTTCCAATCTTTAAACCAATCTTGAAATCTGAGAGAGGACCAATGACTCATTTTTGAATTTCTGATGTTAAAATATCAGTAATGTTGTTAATCGCTCCTATTAATATCCCCATCCAACAGTGAGTTTAATGAGGATGGTAATGAGCTGCTCACTGTTTGTAATCCACAAATCACAATGGTAAGATCTTTACTTCAGCCTTATGATGATACCATAAAATGCCTTCAGGGAAGTTGATAGCAGCTCTCATCTGCACTGCTTAAAGTAAGTAAATGTCAGGAGAAATTGTGATGTTTTATCTCCTGCATTCATGTCTTGACCCAAGACTTGGATTGGGCATAACATAAATAACAGCTGTTGAGAATATAACCTGATGCTACTAAGAAATGAGTACTTCTGCTGGTCCCAGAGCCCAACAGCTCCAGCAGTGCCCATTCCCATCCCTGGAGCTCACATCCTTGGGGGCCCTGAAGGGAAAATCTTGTGAAACCAGTTGGCAAAACACAAGGTTTCTCTGTGTAGCATCCCAGGCTGGATCTCTCTCTTCTTTCCATCAGTGTCTGCAGCGCTTTAGGAAGGTTAGATATGAGATAAACAATGTCTTAGCTGTTTGAAATATTTCAAATGACTAATTTCCACCATCTCATCTCCTCCCTCCAGTGGAAAAACAAGCTTTAAACCACTACATTTCTTTGCAAAACTTGCCATGAAAAATTCATCCTGTTTTCTGGCTGCCTACAAAACCACCAGAATAAAATTGGTGTTTCTCTTATTGTTGTTGCTGCAGAAGCATAGCTGCTTTCTGACAGCCTCTTGGAGGGAAATGTCTAGTTTTCTTTAGTTAGGAGACAGCTCCAGGACTCCCCATTTATGGGATGATCTGGGTAAAACTTTGCAAGAGGGAACCCAGAGAATTTCCCCGTAGTCTTATTTTGGTTTTTCCTTAGTGGGAAGTGCATGAGTCCCACATTCTCTATTAATCATTTGAGGAACCACAAGAGAAAGAAAAAAAACGATAACATGAGTTCCTCTTCCTTCACAAGCTGTTTTGAAGGTGGTTGTGGTTGAAGAGAGGGGAGTGAAAAAGAAGGAAAAATGACACAGCAAGGTGGTTTAATTGAAATCCTAACCCACAAGCTCGTTCCAAAAGCTCAGCAGTGGGGGTAGGTGCACTAGCAGACCCTTCACCCAATGGTGACACCACAGCATGGGGTGTATTTAGTACTGCCCTATTGTTCGAGTTAAAGATAGTGGGAGATGGATTCCTCATTGCTCCTCATGAGGCAGGGGGAGATCATTCCTCTGTGTGCATGTGGAGGGTTGGAGAGATGAAGGGGTGGAGAGATGGAGACACCCCATAACATCCTGTCCCACCTCTCTACCTTCTCACCTTTCTCACCCCAAAGTTCACGTCTCAACCCTCCTACCCTAAAACCTTTCCCATTCTGTGTCTTGACCAATCAAGAGAGGAGAGGAAGACACAGAAGTAGGGGGAAAAAATCAGACACGTGGCAGCCTTATGCTTGCACTTTGAAGAATGCAAAACTCCCTCACTCCAAACATCAATGGAAATATCATTACCACTGAACACTAATGAAGGTGATCTCTTGTCTCAGATGAAAGCAAACCAGGGAGGCAGGAGGAGTGGCTCAGGCTGTTTGTAGAGGGGATGCTCTGTACCCCTGGCTCATATGGGGCACGCCACACACTTTTGTGAAATGTTTATGCTCAAGTGACCTACATACTGAGCATATGTGACACTGTGCTGCCCAGTCAATACCTGTCAGGTCACGTTACCTGTTATTGATGAACATGGCTGTTAATCCCAACATACTGTTTTGGCAGAACTCCCTGGTCTCCCCAGGGCTGTCTGGGATGAAGTTTTATTGGCTGAAAATTCTTTAAGGAAGAGAAGCTTCATGGAGGAAAGGTCTTTATGCATGGGGCCAAATATGTAGTTTGTTGCTACTGGCCTGCTCTTGAGATCTCCTTGATCCACTACAGGTAAGTTTTAGGAGATGACATAACTTAAAATATGATTTACAGGCCACAGATCCTGATTTAGCCATGTCATATGAACATGGAAGTGAGGGAATCAACTCTAAGAATGGTCACCATGTGCTGTCCTTGTAGACCCTCCAAGGTGAGAAATCCCACTACAGGAGGCTGAGATCAAGGCTGTCAATTGCTGTCTATAGGGACCTGTCTCCTTCCACAGCCATCAAAGTTCACCAGGATGCTGGACTCCTTAAGGGAGATGCTCACAGCAAGGTGGGATGGATCCAGGCAGAGAGGAAGTGCAGCATAGGCATGTGAGAGGATTGGGGGTGAGGAGGAAAGGGACAGCGATCAGAGTCATGCTGTTAGTATGGTCTGGTGCTGTAGGCTGTGCTGAGCTGGTCCAAGGGACTTTCCTTCTGCTCTCACATCCCACGTGAGGTCCACTTGTCACTCTTCAAGTAGGATTCCAGCACAACCTCACACTGCAGCCTTTCCTACCACAAAGCCCCACTCCTCTTCCTCTCCCTGGCAGGGAGCAGGGCCATCCTTGCAGACTTCACTGTAGCTTAGGGGCTTTGGCATCTGGACATCACAGGCCAGGAGCTTACTCTGTAAGTAAGCAGAGTTTGCTGTCAGGCTAATAAAAGCCCAAATAAAAGTGGTTTGATGTGGGCTTGAGGTCCTGACTAGGAGGACTGTTTGTGTGCATGGGCTGCATTTTCTGCTGTGCCCTTGTGTGCCCTGTGGGATCCTGGCAAGCCCAGCATTTCCCATGCCCAGCATTTGCCCTTTAATCTGCAGCCATGTGGAGTTCTTGAGACCAGTGGGAGCTTTGCAGGGTGGGTCTTTAGTTTACCTTTATTTTGTAGCAGAGCTGAGTCGTCTTCTTGTCCTGATGAGGAAAGGAGACAGATCCTGCAGGTGGAAGACTCATCCCCAGCAGTTAAGGCCCTGGCCATGTTCCTCTTGCAGCTGGCTTGAAAGAGCCCCCAGTCACCATCTGTTCTTAGGAACAAAACTGTTGCGGTTTCAAAACACATGCACTGACATTAAAAAGGCACACACAGAAAAATCCTACTCAAACAACTTCATAAAAGGAAGCAGCAGCCTTGCTAAACACGCTGCCACACTCAGGCTGATTAGTATTGTTGGGTCTAATTGGACACCACTGCTTTAACCCAACAGTTTTGTTTTGTTTTGGGCAACAGCTCTTCATGTAAAATTTGTAATAGGACCCACAAGAGTCCCACTGGGAGTGCTGCAGTCGAGGGAAGAGAGCAGGTGACAGTGGAAATCAGATGGTGGGAAGATTTTGGTGACCTGTAGACAGTGTATTTGTGAGTGCAAAAACCAGCCATGACCTGGGTGCACTCCAGGTGGTTTGTCCATGTGTCAGTGTGTCTGTTTAAGGAAGTCAGGTTTCATTTGGATAATAAAGGGCCTGTGCTTCTAGCACAGGAAGATCTGGATTTAATCTCCTTGCCCAACACATGTGTCTGGTGTGCCTCAGATAAACAAGATCCACTGTCTACAGAGAAGAAGCTGAAGGTGAACACTCACTGAAATATTCCTATCGAAAAGTTCCCAGTCCTTGCTGAGCTTTAAGCTTGGGGCTCTGGTCCAGAGCAGCTTTGTGCTGAGAACCTCTGACTGCTACAGGGCACTGTGATTTTGCTTGTGTACTCTGGAAAAGTCTATTAGCTGGACTATATATATTTAGCTAGTGCCCATAAAGCTATTAGGCTGCTGCTTTGCATGTGAACCACCACCAGATCAGAGGAGCAGAGCCCAAAGCGTTGGCCCTGAGCAGTGGTGCAGCCAGGCTGAGACTGTGCAAGGAGCCACTAATGTGTGACAGGCCTGAGTTCAGAGAGGGGAATCAAAGCAATCCCTTCAGCTGGCTTTTCTGCTTTGATTCATTTGTTCTGAGTAGCACACAGGGAGAAAGGACAAGGGACAGTCATTTTGGCTCTAAAGAAAGCTCAGATTGGGAAATGCTCATCCCTCTGCTCATTTGTTCCCTCTGTCCAGTAGTTGTGTCAGCGATGCCAGAAGGAGTTATACCAAGGGCTCCTATCTGCTCAATACTGCTTCAATTCATCACCAGGCAGGTGGAATGCAAAAGCTTTCTGTAACCGTGCGGTGCTAAAAACACCAAAGGGAAGGTGGGATGGTGTTAGATGAGTTCCAGGGGAGCTCCCTGTGTGTAAGAGGGGAAATCAAAGCTAAAAAAAAAATTAATTAGAAACTCAAGGGAATCTTCCAAATGGCAAAAGCCACAGAATAATTTCTGTTGCACTGTGAGAAGGCTTTCCATTCCTCCACATCTCTGAAAACATTAGGCAGGCTGTGTGGATGTGCATGTGTGTGTGAGAACCACATTGCACACTTGCCCTCCAGAGTTTCCCTTCTCATATTTAAAAAGGTCAGGGCTCCAGTTTTTAAGGTTTGACCAAATCCTAGAGCATGACGCTGATGTGATACCTGAGCTAGGAGAGAGCCACGTGAACTCCTGCATTTTTCCTCCAGGTCACCCCACAGTTCTTCTGGCCATGGGACGGTGCTTACTGCTCCCCCAAAAGGCAGCGGCATCTCAGAGTGGGCACTGCCAGACAGTGACATCCGCATCAGGAGGACATTGTGGTGACAAGACAGGTCTGAACTGGGGGATCGGGACCTTTCTCTGCACCTTTCTCCTTTCCCCGTGAGTGTGGGGGAAATCACCATTTCATTCTAGCTCTGTACTGAAATGATTCAGGTTCTTCATTAAAAATCCTGCCAAGTATATGCTGGTGACAGTTGGAAGAGGTAAAAATGCAACAGTCAGCTCCTCTTGACCTCCGGAGAAATTCCTGTTCTGTGTTGCTGCTACAGCTCCGGGTTTGTCTTTACAAGTAGAACCTTTCTGTTTCAGGGGGGACTCATCCAAATACTCACAGCTCTGGGTCACTTCAGGTCTACAGCTGCACTTTGCCTCTGAGGACTAACTCTATCTGGAATAATTTAGACTGGGGGATCTTGGGAGACCAAAACCAGTGCTGGGGACAAGAATAGAGGAATCTAGTTACTCAGGGGTTGTTTTAACTTATGGAAGGTCTGAAAATCATTGGAGGAGAAGTATCTTGACAAAGCTCAACAGGCTGAGGATGTGTCCTGCTGGGTCTCCTAATGCTCTAAAAATCCTCTTTAGGCCACAGCTAACCAAGAAAGCACCAATGCCCAACTCTGCTCCTTGCACTGACACCATTCCCCAGGTCTCAAGCAAGCAGCTTCTCCCTAAGGACTGATTCAAGCCTCCTGAAGTCACTCCAAAGCCTCATACTCTGGCCTTTCCAGGTGGTTTCAGCCCAGGTATTCCCACTGGGATTCATTGCAGCAGGGTGCATTAATATGCCAGGCAGCTGGGAGAATTCCCTCCTGCAGATCAAGGTAGCAGGACAAAGTGAAGCCCATCATGCTCTGCTAGTTCCTGGAGATTTCACAGGAGTCCTGGCACATATCTCAGGCACCAGGCTGCTGGGCAGTGGTGATAGAGCACTCAGCTCCTGTTGGGTTATGGCAGCATTCTGCATACTCCCCACGATGACTGAAAACATGCCTGCTCCCTTGCTGCCTCTGAGCAGCAAACAGGAGAGGTGCAGAAGGCCATGCCTGAAACCATTACACAGAGGCTGGATACATGTTGTAGCTTCATGTTAATCTGGTTACACCCAGCTTTGCCTCCAGGGTGAGGCCAGATTCCAACCTCGTGGTCTGAGGGACAGCGACTCCTTTCCTATAAGGGGTGAAAGGAAGGAGATACCCAAACTCACAGATGTGCTGCATCCCACATCTCCTCCTTCCTTCCCTTGCATTTCAACCTTCCCCTGGGTGGCCCACATCTCCCTTCTTGCACTGATGATCCCTATTCCAAGGAATATGGAGGGCAAGGCAGTGCTAAGGAGATCCAAAATGCTTTGACACTGAGGCAGAAGTGACAACAGCAGGCTAGGGCAGTGCTTCACTTAATCCTCAGAGACTATAACTTCAACTAGTTCCTGGCTAAGTCCAGGCTGGGTTGAGAGGTCACCTGCAATCAGGGCTCCTCATGAGCAGCCTTTGCCTGGGCTCATCAGAGCACATAGGGTTTTTTGCATGCTGCAGGCTGCAATTTGCACTCTCACTGCAGGGCAGGCTCTGGGTAGTATGGGAAGACATCCCAAGCAGGGAAAGCAGACTCATCATCTGGCTCCAGGGCAATACCCACAGAGTGCCCTCAGATACAAAAATCCTCACCAAACTCCCTTTGGTTATTTCTGGAGGACAAGTCATTTTAGCCCTGGGGCCCAAAGACATTCTGGGATGATGTTAACCCTGGGGTGACTCATAGGCAGACCTTGAAGCTGGTGGATATTATTCCTGGCATCTACCAGTAAACCTCAGTGTGATTTTAAATCGTGTCTGGCTCCAGAATTCATTACAAAAGGTTTTTTGGGGAAGGGGAGAGGTTTTGTTTGTTGGTGTTTTTCCTGAAGTATCTCTCTGACTGTAGATACCCTGACAGGTGTAGATACCCCAGCCAGGCACAGTACTCCCCTGTCTGCAAAATGACTGTACAAGTGCATTTGCAGGGGGATTCCTCCCAAAGGTGGATAAACCAGCAGCTTGAGGTGTCCCTCTGTCCCTCTGCATTGATGAAAAGGAAGCTGAGATCCACATGCTGGTCACTGGCCACATCATCTCCATCCCTAGGCAGGAGACTGGGCTTTGGTGCTTGCCTACCTCACATTGGGTGGCACCAGCACAGCTCAGCTGTGCTTATACTTTATGTATATATGCACATATATAAAGTATACTTATCAATATTCTGATAAGTATATTGGCACTGGTAGTGAAAGGCTACATGCCACACCTACTGCTCTATAGTCTAAGCCTTAATACACATCACATATCTGTTTACTTAATGGGAATTCAGAGAGGAAGAGAGAGAGGGGAAACTTTGGTCCAGAGATGGACAAAATCCAGTCAAAACCTGACAGCAGCCAGGAAAAGCAGAGGGAAAGAACGAGCCTGCCCAAACCTTCCTCTTCCTTTACCTCGCTTGCTAAACCTTTCATTTTAAGTCTTGCCTTCATGCACAGCACAGCACTTTAAAAAAAATGCTTCTGTGAGTTAAGATGAAGGCTCAAAATTTCCTCTGATGGTTACAGGAGCTGGCAGAGGAGAAAGAGTCTTTTAGAGAAGCTGGTATAGAGGTATCTGGGTTGTGAGGGAGCGTGTCCGTGCGTCTGCAGATGCTGGATGAGGCTGTGGAAGAGCTGGCTTGGGTCAGTTGAGGTCACTTCAGCTCTGATCACTTGCCCCTGACTTGCAGCTGAGCTCCGGAAGCCAAAGGCACAAGTGCCACTCTCCTGGCAATGCTCAGAGGACATGTCTTGGTTGGAGCTGGACTCAAGGAGCAAATCTCCACGTGAGCATTTTTCTTGTGGCTCTGAAACAAAAGGAGAAAGCAAAACACTCCAGGCTGGAGAACACTGTGCAAGCCTTGCCTTGGGCCAAGGTTCAAAAGAGGCCTCAGCCACATGGAGGATGCTACCCAAACAATGTGACAGAGTGTATGGGAAGCCAGAAGTCACTCTATTTTGCCTTCCAGAACAACATTTTACTCCACTGCATGGTAACCAAAGACTTGGTGAGGGCAGTATGAGGTCTCTGCTCTGCCACAGACCATGTGTGTAAATGCAGTGAAGATATTTATTTAGTTCTTCTTCACTTGAGTCTCCCTGTCTGTAAATCAGAAAAGAAATAGCACTTCTGTATGCCATGAGGTTGTTGGGAAGAGAACAGGGTTGTCTTAAAGAACTTAAAGTTGCTTCTTAAGAAGCAGGTTGTCTTAAAGAAGTCTTTACAAAATGCTGTAGAAATGTGCAGAGGGAATTAATTCCTTTCCCAAGACCTCATCAAAGTCTGGGTTTTCCAACTGACATGTCTCAAATTCAGGCTAAACCTTTTTCTCTTGAGGTTGTGGGGGGTGTAGGTTTGGGCTCCTATTGGTGGCAGCTCCCTAGTCCAGGGCTGAGCTTCTCCAAGGTGATGCTCAGTGGGCAGAGGAGGTGGCAGCCCTCAAGTTCTAAAGGTGCCTTCTGGGTGGGCAGCAGCAGTGAGACAAACCCATCACCTTTACCTTTGGGAATCTCATGGACAATGATGGGCAATTTTGTGTCCGGCTGTAAGCAGAATCACAGGCAGGTTATACTACCCTGAAAGATCTGATCATCAACTTCAGCCTTCGTGGGGTGAAAAAAGTCAACCTCAAGGCACTGTTAATTTCCTGCATTTCCCTCTCTTTTAGATAAATCACAAGGATGCTCTGGATTTCAGACCCTGTAGGCTTCTGGAATTGTCATCAAGGGGTTTGGAGGGAGACCTGTCTCTCATTAGTAAGGCTGTTGGAAAAAAAATAAGAGTGATGCATCTGATTCTTCAAGCTGGGAGCTGCTCTCATGAATGCCTGAATGTCTTCAGCTCCCACTAGGGCACTCAGTCTCTCTGGGGGTTGAGCCCCCCAAGTTGCTTGCAACTCTGTAGAGGTTTTTGGGTGGGGAAGGGGGAGGCTGTATCAGAAAGAAGCAGTGGGGCAATTGTAAGAGGCAGGAGGTAATGACCCATGTTGGGAAGCAGCCAAGAGAACAGAAATAGCATATGGAAAAGGCTCTTTGAGTGCAAGATATGTTGCTGATTCTTAGGAATAATCAGCAACACCTCTTTACACACTGCATTTTTTAGCGCAAATTGAGAATAAAACATCATCTCTGCTGAGACAGCAGAGTCCACATTTCCTTTCCTTCACAGACAGCTTCCGTCAGTGTTACAGGTATATCGTATGATATTGTCCCACTTCCTTTGCTAAGATCCCCTTTTCAGCAGTGGGGAAACTGAGGAACAGGCAGTTCCACTACCTTGCCCTTGGCCATAGCCCTTTTTGGTGGCAGAGCCGAGACAAAAGCTCAGGAGCTACATGTACTGCTGCAGCTTTATTCCTGTGCTATGTCAGAAAATATTATCTCTCACTTTGATGCATCCAGATTTTCTTGACATAAATTGCTGAAATCGCTGAGAGAGGCATTTATTTCAAAGTTCAGCACATTATACGTAGGGAGAGAGAAGTTGAGTAACTGGAAAAATCAACTCGGAGTTGCATCACCAGGAGCCAGAATGTTTGTTTAGTCCTTTGTGAGATGAAGCAAGCTCCAGTTTGGCCTCATCCAGGCGTAATTAGCCAAGAGATAAGGAAAAGTTTCTGGACGGGTCCCCAGTACTGAGCAATTTCAGGCATGGCTATATCTTTTAAAAGGAGGAGGAGGGGACAGTGAATAATTGTCTCTTCCCCATCTGACCTTGGAGACAGTCATATGGGCTCTAAGGCACAGCTTCAAAATGACCAGTCCCTCCCACGAGCTGCGTTGCTCAGTTTCCCCCAATTCCCAGCCTTCCCCAACCTACCATTGCAGTAAATTATAAATGAAGGGACTTTGCAATAAAAACCCAGCCCAATAAGATCAAAGGCAACTTTTATCTCCCATTTTCTTTGGGGTCCAAAACTTACAAGAGCACAGCTGTTGGCCTGAGGTTGCAGCTGTATTGCTCCCAGATGATAAAATAGCCACAGCTTCAAGGTCTTCTGTGTTAGCATAAGCAAAGACACTCACCTCCTTCCAACTCAAGCAAAGCTTTTCACTAAACTGTCCATACACTGTCTCTATCTCCTCTCCCAGTAGGGGATGATGCAGGAGAGCAAAACATAAATAAATCCTCCAAGACTGGTGTTTTTTGCCTCCTGTCCCACCAGTGACAGCTGACCTTGCTGGTATTTCTGATTTCATTTCATTTCATGTCTCACATCGTGCCACCCAATGCATTCTGCACCAGCCAGAACAAATCTTGGTTGGCCTTTAAATCACTTTTGGCCTTTAAAGACCTACAATGTAAGTGGCAAAGTAAAAATCCTTCTGTGAGGTCTAGAGATTTAGGGCCATATCTTCAAAAGCTGAGATTTTGTTGGTGTCTAAGAATTTAGCTTCTTACCCACCCCATATATAGCCCAAGCCTTGCTTATGTTTGCCAAAAAGATTTCACTTGGAGGTGAACAGTTGTAGTGAGCAAGGCCTGAGCTATCCTTGTCAAATATCTACAGGGCTAGGACTTAAATTAATTTCAGAAAAACAGAGTAAAATAAAAGAGTTACCACCTGTCATCTCTTTGGGGATAAAAACCAGAAGGGACAGAGTTTTGGTTTCCAGGAGCAATCACAAGTGAGAAGTGCTGCTCAGGACTATTTAGCCTTCTTCAGCCTGCAGCCTTGGCTGGAGAAATCAGTGGACTTGGCAGGGCTGATGAAACCACGCTCAGAAGAGAGAGTCCAAGAAGAAAAGCAATTAAAACCCAAGTGCTCCTGTGCATGGCTTGCTGGAGGCTGCTCCCCTCTGGCTCTGTGGATCATGGATAAGCTGCAGAACCAGTGCCCACCCTCCTGCCCTTGCATCTCTCCCAGATCCTCATCAACCTCATCATCCCAGCCTCTCTGTCTGCCCCTTGGAGGGATGATGATTGCACAGGCTCCATGTCCTAAGGAAATCAAGATAAAAACAATTCAAGTCTCAGAGAAAGCTTGACATTTAAGAAAGAAGAAAGTGCATATTAAATTGGCCAAAACCACAATTCCTTTGAAATGTTTCATCCATTTCTAGCATTGCACTTTCATGCTCTGAAATCTGGCTTTAGAGCCATGAATTTTCCTCTTTGCTCAGGTCTGGACATTGGGTTTTGGATTTCAGGGTGCCTATATGATGAAACTGGTAGCAGATATCCAAGCACTGCCCTGGAGCAGCAAGTGGACATTCATTTGAAACAAGACCAGTTGCTGGTAATCCTTCCTGACAGATATACCCTCTTGTTTGTTAACTCACATTAAGAGGAGGCTTGGAAGATGACAAAGAAACAAAGCTTTGGGTTCTTGTCTCTGATGTAAGAAAAACCAGCTCATTTTATTTTGCCCAACTTCCTAGCACTCGTTTAGATAGGCACACTTCAGATGGGGAAGGGAAATGTCTTGCCTTCCTGGAAATATGGTTGCACTGACTTCCTTCTCCTTCCTTGCATCACTGACATTTCTCAGCAGCAATCTCCTCCCCTGACGGCACGGGGACATTGGTGGCTGCAGTCACTTTCACTTTGCTCTCAGCACAAGAACAGGGGTTTGAAGACTGACAGAGGGCTGGTGTGGCTTTGAGGTTGTTCCCTCTTAGGCACAGGCAGTTTCTTCAGGTGCAGCTCCTTTGCATGGTGGTGGTCGGTGAAGGGAGCTAATCTTCATTAGCCTCAAACAAACAAATAAATAAATAAAGTGCATTGAAAAAGCAATAAACATTGCAAAAAAGTTTCTCTGGGCTTTCTGCAGTTCCCTTGACCTTAGCTGTGCCTAAAGGAAGGCTGCAGGCACATAATCTGAAACCACAGCTCCTCGCTAGCTGTGCAACACCCGCGAGTCCCTCCTCCCAGGGTCCCTTCTCCCAGCTCCCTGCTTGCAGAAACACTGTCTTCATCTTGGCTCCTGGGGCATGTGAGGCACCTCCAGTCTCTGCTTACTCCTAAAACTCACCTTCCAGGTGAAAGGATGTGCTCCAAGCAACTAAACCCCCTGTTTTATTTCAAAATGTATTAATTAATAAATCTATCGATCAATTAAGCACAAATATTGCCTTCCACCCCCCACACAGTGAGGGGAACCAACCCCATGTGAATGGAGATTGTTCAATCAGGACAAAGGATTTGTTATGAAAAGGAAGCTGTGGGTGTGATTTGTTTCTTCTCTTGACCTTGGGAGACCTTTACCTACATTTATTTCTCAGACCTGAATTAGCACTATAATAACACAGGGCTGGAAAATTATACTTAAACCTCCCAGCTATTTCTGGGTTACAGAGGCTCTTTCTTTTTTTCAGTCTAACCTAGTTTTCCAGTGGAACATTCCCAGCTTTTACAAAGAGCCATCCCAATTTTCCTCCCTATATAATTATATAAAGTCTGGCCTATATTCGTGCCCTTTCGCTCAGTCGCCTTTAATGTCAGTGAGGGATGCTGCTCCCTTTGGAGAGGTAAAGAGCAGGAGGAAAGATTGACACTTCACTCCTGCTTCTGCCCTGAAAATGGGATGGATAAAAGTCCTCAGCACGGACTGTGGAGACTCATATTAGTGGTTGGCTGTGATTCACTTGCCAAAGACAAGCTATGTCCAACCACCATGAGGGTCCCATGGCTGTAAGTGTGAAAGAACCATCACTGCTCCATAGGTTGGGGTGAAGATCTGGAGAAGGTCTTTGAGGGAAAGAGTGGTGCCATAATGGCACAGGCTGAGCTTTTCTCTCCACTGCTCAGACAGGGAAGGGGCTGATGAGTAAAGTTAAAATTCTCAGCAAGGCTGTGGTGATTTGTTCCCTAACTGCAGGTCAATTGGCTTAGAAAAAAAAGTAAAAATAATACAAAAAAAGGGAACTATGCATTTCTATATCTGGTAGGGCAGAGAGCAAACCCAGGGTGCTCAAGGTTGCAGACCTCCAAGAAATATTAAAAACTGCAGGTATTAAACAATTCCATTTTAATCTTGTAGGTAGCACCAAATAAATATTTACAGGGTTTCTTTTTGTTTTGTTTTCTTGATTATTTTTGTTGTTGTTGTTGCTTTTTTTTTTTTTTTTAAGTAGAATGAAATGTGGGCTAAGGGAAATTCATCTACCACAGCAACATATTATCCCATTCCAAGGAGATTTGCATTTTCTGGACACGCAGAAATCTCAGGGGAGGGATTGGGCATCTGCAGACCTCAGCATCAGTTATTTCCAGCTTTGGTCTTATTTTCTCCATAGCACCCGTGTCAAGAGAAAAATAGATTCAAACCACTGGCTTTTCCAGCCTCAGCCAGATCTTTCTGCTGCTTTCAAGGGGCTTTGACTCAGGCCATACTTTGCTGCATCAGCAAAACTAAAGTTTGACAGAATCGATGCCTGGTGCAATCAGAAAATATCTACAGAGCTAACAACGATTAAGAAAGTCTTCCTGGCTCCTTGTCTTCCTGGGCAGGAGGAAAAAGCCCTGAGCACTATGCTCAGCAGATGGGAAAAGGTGGGCACATTTGCATGGTGAGGATGGCTTTTTATTTGCCAGGTTTTTGCTCCATGGTCTTGAACTGTTACCTCCAGCAAAGGAGCACCACAACCCTGCACTGGATGGAGGGGAGTAGACTTGCTTTGCGTGGTGCTGACTTTGCTTTGCAGCCCAGCCACAGGGCAAGGAAGTCTTGTTTGGCTCCACAGTCTCCTGAGTCATTTTATTTCAGTGTCATGAGAGACAATAAATGAGGACCCAAACCGCAGCCGTAGCGCTGAGCCCAGTGCTCTCTCCAGAAACACTGGGCTCTGCTCACCCTTGGCTGGGGGCCCTGAAAGTCTGGACACTTCTCTTCTGGGTTGAAACAGCCCTTTCCTAACTTGTTACTGTCAGCCTCCAAAACTGAGGAACCATGAGGCAAAATAATTGACAAACTAGCTGGTTTTCATTTAAAAAAACCCAAAACCCAAACCAAACAAAACCAAAGAAAATGGGGGTTTTTGCATCTTTTACATGGTGGTTTTCATATTCTGGTTGCTACCCACACCTGGCATGTGTACATCTTGCCTTGGGGAAGCCCAATCTGATTCCAGCTCACCTGAGACCAAAATATATGACTGGAGGTCTGTTCAAGGAAAAAGGGGATGGGTGAGGAACACCCTTTCCTGGAAGGGGACACACCAGACTGTTTTGGACCTGTTTGCTATATTGCACAGTTCCCTCTACAGGTCGCAGGAAGAAATACTGGGCACCCTGGGGATAACTGATGTGGTGGGGAAGAAATGTAAATGAAGACAAGAAAAACTTAGCGTCTGTCTGAGGAAAGAGCTTTGATTCTGGCTGGGAGGAGGTTTGCTCAGCTGGTTTTCACGTTGACTTGGAGAAATCCCTACCAAACTTTTAGTTTTTATTTTAGGATTATAATACCCTTAGATATTATTGATCAGACTGGATGCTGCCTAAGGCACGGTGATCTTACACCTTAAGTACAACCATACTATAGAATATCATTATTATGATTAGTAGTAATAATAATAATAGGAATCTCCTCTGAGGCTTTTGGTCATCACTATGGGACAATTAATGGGTGGCAATCAGTTAAATCTCTTTGCACTTATTTCCCTCCTGCAGGCAGACTCGCACTTTTGTGAGGAATTTGAAGGATGAACCAGAAAAAGACCTGAGAAAACACAAGATCATCACTGAGGTGTGAATCTTTCTGCCTGGTGCTTGTATCACCACCTCCCTGGCCACCTAAAGCTTCATCAGAGGCTGTAAACTTGACTGATGACAGCAGCTGGCGAAATTCAGCCCACCCAAGAAAAAGAGGCACCTTTGCAAGCAACGAGGTCAACACAAGGCAGTCATCTGGTTCTCCATAGACATCTAAGTCTCCTTGGCCTCACTCAAAATCCTAGCCTTGGTGGGCAGCAAACACACAAGACTGCCTGTAGCACCAGCTTCCACCAAACCTTATCACAGCTGAACAGAGAAGGTTGTGTTTCATCTGACACCAAGGAATATATTGTATTTTTAGATTGGGTGAGTTGCTTAATGGACTTAACCAACACAGAGCATGCAGTCATAGGTTTGAGTGCATTTTACTCCCAGCCATGCTGTAAGACAAGGGCCACCTCTCCTTCAGCCTGGTAATCAGCACCTTTCAGTGGAGCTCACCTCGCAGAGCACAATACTTCTCAGGGTGACAAATCATCTCTTACAGCTTCAGAGGTCTTTAGCATAAACAGAAATGCATTCTTTCCCCTCCCTCAATGGAAAATTAGATTTAATCGTACTTTGGCTGAAAGCAGATGGAAACAAAGAAAAATTCTCCGCAGAATCATCTCAACATCAGCAAACAAGAATTGGTTGCACCGCAGCATGAAGGATCTGGTTTCCCAAGTGTTTTGGCAAATGAACAGACACTTAGTCAAAGAAGTAATCATCCCTCAAAAAAAGAGGGTCAGTAGAAATTTTTGGAGTACTCTTTTCCACCTCTCTGTCCCCCAGCTTTATGATCTGGGCCGCTTCCTAGTGTATGTAGGGGTCAGCTCATGGGGAGGCTAAGGGAGGGGAGGTCTGTGCCCTTTCCCACCACCCATCATGGTGTGGTTGCTGTTAGTTGTACAGCAGAGCACCAGCTGCTCGGCTTCTCCTCCCCCTCTCCTTCAGATCTGGATACTGATTTTTTATAGGTGAATTCCCCATCGCTTGGATGACAGGTAGGGGCTGCTTAGGGAAAGGTATAACACATAAAAACTATCTCATCCATTGAGTTATCCAATAAACACCAGTTTAGAGATATCCTATGCCAAGTCCGTGTCCAGAACAGTATGTTCAAGAGCCACTGCTGCACTCTTATCACCTATAAATTTATCTATACTTAGGTCCAGCTGTACTCTGTAACCCCCACGACATCTGGCACTGAGTTGCACAGGTCAGTTATTTTTCTTGTGTGCAAAATCCAGCCTGGTCCTTATCTGCACTTTGCTAAACCGCCTCCTAATCGTAAAACACTGGCAGCAACCAGCTGAGCGCTGGCGGCAGTGTTTGGAGCCAGCTTTCCTACTACAAAGGGCTCGTCTTTCTGCAAGAATGACCACAGTCTGTTTAGAGAAGCGCTATGAATTTATACCACAAATAATTACAGTGATACTCTAACTTTGAGAAGAAACCCATGAAGTGTATTTTGCGATGACATTTCTTTGATTATTCTTAATTGTGTTTGACTCACCAATGCCAGACACCAAATTAATGAGCTCTTATGGTACCATGGAGCCGGGATTATAAACTTAGACAGCAACCAAAACAGTCATGGTAATGAGCCACACGACGGTGTCGCTTTTCCCCCTTGGCTCTCCCTTTTCTTCCCACCTCCCTCCTGACTTGCAGCAAGAGCAAATCTGTCTACTTGCCTTGCTGTGATGGATTTCAATTCCCTGGACCATCCTAAGTATTTGTTTTCGAGACACCAGTGTTTCGGAGGAATTATTAAAGAAGAAAAACAGACTGGTGCCCATTTGCTGTCTCTTGCCTTGCACTTTGATGGCAGGTCTTTTTTAGCAGGGGTCATCCTCTGTGTGTGTTTGTATTACTCCTGGCATGCTGCAGCCCTTGCCTGGGATGGCCATAAGCAATTAAACACAATCAATAATGCCTATCCTGAACTTTAAAGCATACTTTATTCTTGCAGAGCAGGACAGCACTGTACACACTAATAATCCCTCACAGCTGTTGCACAGCCTTTCTTTTTTTTTTTTTTTTCTCTTAAAATCTGAAGCTGGACAACACCCTGCATTTGCTGAAAGCAGAGCTGAGCCATGGGAAGGTGACGGGGGCCACAGGCAGTGAGGAGCAGCCCTGCATCTCCTGCTGCTGCTGAAAGCACCAGCTGGTGGTGATGTAGAAAGCCCCATTTTTTTGCAAATCTCATTTTTTTCCCCTAGAGATCAGTGGCAAAGAGGATTCAGTGACACCTCTCAGAGGAGACCTGTGCTCAAGGCCTCTTGGGGAAAGGACCCAAGAAAGCTTGTGTGTTCACCATGAATCTCTGGGCTGGTATCTTAATTTTTGCTGTGTGCCAGGGAACCTATTTTTTTCTCAGGACTCTACAGCACCTAGCACTGGTCTGGTTTACAGCCAGTGGTCTGGCATGCAACGGGCATAAAATAGCAATTCCTGGAGCCTTCTTTCCAATTGCTTTCCCTGGAACTTAGCCTGGATGCCAGGACATTTCTTATCTTGGATCAGCACTGCCTTTCAGATGAGCTTGTCATCCTGGTCCTTGAAGTTTCTAAACTCTGCCTTGTTTGAAGGAAAACTGGAGTGGTATCCTGTGCCAAGGGAAACACCGTGGGTTTGGTTTTCTTTATTGTCTGAACTCTGTAAACAGGTTCCAGATACAAATAATTGTTTGTAAGTCACGTTCCTCTATCTCAGAGGAACCATTTCTGTTCTGCAACCTTTTGCTGATGCAGCAAAATAAGAAAAACAGCCTGAAGGGGAGAAGCAAACATCCTAGGCTCCTCTTCCTAACCCAGAGAAAGGTCTGAATGAGAACAGCTGCTCAGCAGAAGTCTCTCTCAACAAGAGTGGTTTAAATTAGTAGGATTCTGGCTAATTAAAAGACTATAAAGACATAATTAAAAGAACTGAGACCAAGCTATATTAAATTAGTCCACCAGCCGCTTTTCGAGCCATCGCAGAAGGATGCAGATGGTTCTTTGCACCTCATGAGTCCAAAGCACCTCTGTGCCCTGAATGCACTGGCTGGAGTGAGAGCTTGTAATGGGGTGGACCTGCTGGGAAGGGCTGGGGAAGGGGCTGCCATGGTGAGGACAGCTGCAAGGCAATCACTCCTGGTCAAGGTGGGGAGAATGGAGATTTGCCCCAGGCAAAGCCAGTGTCCCAGGAAAGTGACAAATGGAGAGGTGGTTCAGCCCCAGGGGTAATTTCTTCCCTTACATCACTGCTTTCCATCCCACAAGGATGGGAGTTGTGGTGATGGTGAATCCTCAATTAAATCACCCTGCTGCTCATAAATGAGCTCTGAGGCACTACTGGCCCAGGGGCCCTTCCATCCACAACTCCATGATACCTTGGGGATGGCTACAAAGACAACAGCATCCCAGTGAGAGTGGTGAGAGTGCTGGGGAGTACAGCCAAAGGGGGCTGTGTGGGGAGAGAAAGAAGGGTGAGACAGGAGAAAGAAAAAAGAAGGAAAATGAGAGGGAAAAGGGAGAGAGGGTGACTCACACAGAAAGAAGAAAAGGGGGGGGGGAGGCAAGGAAGGAGGGAGGGAAACAAAGGAAGATGGAAAGGGAAAGAAAAGATAAAGAGTAAAATAAAAAGAAAGAGAGAAAGAAAGGAAAAGAGAAAGAAAGATAGAAGAAATTAAAAGAGAGAAAGAGAAGCATTAAAAACAAATATAAATAGAGAGGATGAAAGAAGGGAGGAAGAGAGAAACTAAAAAGAAAGAAAAAGAAAGAGGAAGAAAAGTAAATAGAGAGAAAGGGGGAGGAAAAGAAATAGCAAAGGGGAGCAGATGCTTCCAGCTGTGAAGATACAGCAATGCCACTCCTCCACAGCTGTGCTTTCCATGTCCACCCCGCCGGGCTGCAGCCCTGCATGGCACATGGAAGGCTCCAGGTGCATGAGCACCATCTGCCCCACGAACAGACCCTCTGGGCCAAGGGACTTTTGCTGGAGTCACCAAGATCCCCTTGCAAGCAGAGAAAGAGGCTCAGGTGATGTTGGGCAGCTGAGGACTCATTCCAGTCCATCCACAAAAGGTTTGGTCTTGCCGTGAGAATTGCTGCACCCCAGTGAGGACAATCTGCAAAATACAGGACTACTAAAACTTCCTTTAAGTGGTAAAAATACTCCTGTGTGATGGCAGATGTGGGACTTACAGCTTTTGCTCACAGCTGCTGAAGAGGCTCTCGATAGCTGCAGCTGCTCACACACCCGGGTTTGCCAGCCAACGGCAAGCTCAAAACATCCAAATGCTTCTTTTCATTGTGCTGTGGAAGCCACAAGTTGGGAGATTTAACATGAATCGAGAATTTAAAAAATGCTGTTTGGAGACAAAAGAAGTGCTTTTGAGTTTGAGCACTCTTTGGAATAAATCCCATTAAGAAATCCAGAAGAAAAAAATACATTGTGAAGTGGAAAGCTGTTCTGAGATGAAAAATTAAAAGTGTTTCTTTGAAAAAAAAAGTGTTAAAATCAGGCTGTTTTGAGTTTGGGGCATGCTTCTTCCAGTGGGGGGAAAAAAAAAAACAGTAAATTCCATAGCAGTTTGGTTACTTTGTTTTAGTCAATAATTACCAAAAAAAAAAAAAAAAAAAAAAAAAAGAAAAACAGGGGAAAAAAAAAGAAGAAGAAAAGTGGGGGAAAAAAAAAAGTGTTGGGTAGAGTATACACAGAATCCAGAATAGCTAAGAAAAGGACTTTCTTGTCTCCCATGTCTCTGTCTCCCTGCTGAAAGCTGAAGGAGAGACTGCAAACCCATTGTGATGGGGAATTTACAGAACACTGTGCTGCGGCCACCAAAATTGGGATGCCACTGGCATGAGCTTGTCATGGATGGATGTGTGGGCTCCTCTCCCTCAAGCTGCTGCATGGTGCATTTATGAAGAGAAATGGTTGTTTTTAAGGAGAAAAGCTTCTTCCTCCCACAGTACACTATAAAAGTGAATGATCAGTAATTCAGACGCTGTTGTGGCTATAAACCACTGCGCCATAAGTCATGCCAGTACCAGCCCTGACTAGGAGGGCAGGTGATGAGCAGCTTGTGCTATCCAGTTAATAGAAGAGAAAATGCTTGCAAAGCCCAAAAGGCAAGTTTGTACAAAATAAAGGGTTTCTCCACTGCTGGCTTCAGGGAACGCAACTTGTGGACATCCTCTGTGTCTGGCTGTCTCTGAACCAAGTCTGAGCCCATCAGTACTAAGAATAAGCACCTGGATAAAGGTGACAATATTGAGCTCATTTCTTACTAGCACTAGAGAATCCAGCACCACCCACCAGGAGAAGCTGAATCGTGGTTTACATCTCTCACTGGATACCAACAAATTCACCCTATATGACAGACATTGTCAAAAAAGTACTTTTCAGTGTCACGCCTGCTCAGGGTGCTATGAACTTCAAAAAACCTGGAGAGCAATGAGAACTGGGTTTCTGGGACCACTGGGATTTGATATGATTGAATTGCCTAGGTACACTCATGGGTTGTCATGATGTCTGATACTCTTGATACATAGCAGCTGCCAACATTTGCTGACTTCAATGGTTAATAGCTTGTTTTCTAATTAAATAGTAGTTTCATTGGTACAATTATACAGCAATATTCAAAAGCCTTCAACGCAGAGGTTAAAAAAGCAACCATGTGTGAAAGCCATAGTGAGCCTATGGCATCCTCCTCGGCTGAGCTTGAAGGTCAGCTTCATGGCACATCATGAGCTTCACGGCTGGTTATATCATGCCTCAGTGGGTATGGCTGCACCCCTACCCCAGATCTGGACAGTGGGAATGTGTAGCTTTGGAAACTGCCAGCTGCTAGTTTTGTCCAGTGCCCCTGATTCTTCTGTTATAGGAGACAATGAGCAATCAGTCATCCCTCGGGATTTCTTGAGACTTCTCTTCTATGTCACTATGGTAATATCTTTTCCAAACTGAAGAAGCTCTCCTTCCAGACCTTCAGCCAACCTTGTTACTTTCCATGCATCTTTCTCGAACATCCAATTTCTTTTGGTGTCATAAGATAAAAATGGCACACAGTACTGACAACTTCCTAAGGTCCCTTCCAACCTGAATCATCCAATGAGCCTATGCAGATGCACCAGAGATATTTGTAGCCCTATAATGAAATTTTCTGCTTTGTTCTCTGCTCTTCACAATCCCTAGTGTGTGATTTGATTCACAGTGACAGAGATTGTGGCTTGATGCAAACGGCCTGAAAGGTGCCTCATTGTATGGCCTGACAAGGCTTAGGGCATGGATACATGCCCTTTTCTAGTGCCAGTTGGACCAGCTGAGTTGACTTGACCCCTGTCACTGACTGCCTTCTCCTCTTTGGCAGCTGTGCAGCTCACGCGATGCAGCCATAGCTCAGGTCAGTCTGAAGGAGACAGTTTTTAAATGGCAGGTCTTTGCTAACTCAGCTTTTTAATCAGGTACAGAAAGAGGGTGGAACTGGCCAGTGGCAGTAGTGGAAGATCTCCATGTTGCACCACCACTTTATCTGGATGGGCAAAGCCTCAAGGAAAGCCCTTGGAGGCTGGAGACAAAGTCTGGTTTCAATAAGGAGCTTCTGAATAATGTGGACAAGCAGCAGCGATAGGGCTGTGACCCCAGGATCAGGAGCACCACCCTGCTTCCCAAGTGTTGCCTTCATGATCAGGGTCAATCCCACCCCCAGAGTATGCGATCAACAGGCAGATGGCCTCAGCTACAAATGGGCCTGGAGCACAAGCTAAACTTCCCTTAAACTAATAATCAACCACTGACTTGAAAAGAAATCCCACCTGTCCTCCCCTCCCTGACTTTGAGAGCAGAGGCACTGATGCACTCTCAAAGAGGCTGCACTTGTATTTTTGACCCAGCTGGAAGAAGGATGAGCCGTAAATCTCACTCGACAGCCTAATCTCATTATATTTCCCAGCTCGGTTTCCAGGCCAAAGGGGTTTGGCTGAGCTTCAGAGAAGCATCTGAGCTCTCAGATGTAGCTCCAAACCAACCTCCTAAATCTTTAGATGGTCACCCATCGACAGGAGCGATCTCCGCTTGTTGTCACTAGTTGTATACTATCAGTCGTGTACCAAGATGCACAGGCACAACACATGTAGTCACACAGAAGCTCATCAGTAGCAACTCTCCATAAAGGTATTACAAGCCACCACCTGAAGAAGAGGTTTTGAGGGAATTGGTCATAAAAAGGCCATGAAGCAGATTATCTCTCCATGAATCTGCTGGGGCAAGTGCCTAATAGACCACCAGCAACTAGCAGAGGCACCCACCAAATGCCAGCTGGAAAGGAAATAGCCTTGATGGATATCTGCTGGAGTTCCTGAGCAAATCACAGAAGGCCTGTGCAGAAAAAGCAAATGGTAGCAGGAAATCCTGGACTGCTCTTAATCTTGCAAACCTCTGTCAAAGTGAGATGCAGACCACCACTGCAGAGCCAGGGCAGGACTGGCTTTACATGTGTCTCTGTCCTGGTGGTCTGAAGAACAAAGAGGAAGCCAGGAGGGTGAGCAAACCTTGGGAACAGAAGGAGGCTGCTGCTGTAAAGATGAGCCAAGCCCTATCCTGGGAACTGGGGAAGAAAGCTGGGTGGGGAGTGATGGTTTCACTTCTCAGCGCTCTGTGCAGATGCAGCCGTGTTGTTATGGTTCACAGGGGATTGCAGCAACCCCCTCTCAGCAAGGAACATACTCCAAAGCTTCCTAGGAAAACTCAGGCCACAAGATGCCATATTTTTTTTTTGACAGAGGTTTCCCTTTCATCTCTCTGGGATGCGGCAGCAAGAATAGGGCAAGAAATTGCTGTTACCTCTCAGGAACTGACCCTTGATCTCTAAAAACATGCAGGTCAAGGAAGTATTCAACCTCTTACATTTCTTTGCCTTTAGGAGCTGTGCCTCAGCACACAGTGATGTTCCCAGAGCCATCTGGCTTGCTTCTGTGTATCCAGACTTCATGGACCAGCAGAGCCTGGGCATGGACCCGGCTTCGGTCATGCACCACTTGCCTGAATAGGAGACCCAATTGGCTTGTCCCAGATCAGCCATGCTGCCTCTGCATAGACCACACGATGGACCAGCTAGCACGGCACTGCTGTCAGCAGCTCTCTCCCTTCAGAAGCACCCTCCCAGAGAAGGCATCATCCTTGACTCAGACCAGGTATCCAGACTCCCAAACCCCCAGCTCTTGTGCCTATTCTTGAAGGGACTGCTGGTCCCAGACACCCAACACATGATTTCAGGTTCATGAATCTTCTCCATGTTTTCTTGAGGAAGGAGGATATCTCAGAGCTTAACAAACTATTTTGTAAGTCATGCAGGAGACAAGCTGCCCTAAGGATACACTTGATTTTTCTCTGTATGCAGTCGCCTTTTCCCATCTTATCGTCATCTGGATGACTCCTCTAAGAAGAGACATCTCCTAGGAAATCTCAGTGCTCAAACTTTTAAATCAAGTTTAAACACTGTTACCAAACACTTCCCGTAAATCATCCTCTGGGCTTTTGTGGCAGAGTTTCCTTTTTCCTCTTCATGTTCAAGTTATTATTGGTTTTGTTGGCCACTTGGGCTCCAATTCTGGGCTCTTCCTTTCTGGGTTGATTTGTGTAATAATTTGGTTTCCCAAGGCAGCTGCTTTGTAACAGGGGTCTTTGGGGACTGCAGGGGCCATAAACGTGATGAGATTCTTACACATATTTTGCATCAGCCTAACTCCCTTGGGTACACTTTGTACCACGTAAACCCAGCCCTCAGACTGTAAGCTCTACAAAGCAGGGCTTATTAAAGTGGCCTGAAATGACTGGTGAGTTTGATCCACTGAAGACATTAAACATGCCATGTTTAGTCATTTCACTCACTGGAAATACGTCCTCAGTCTGTAACATAGATCCACTTAAATCAACCCTTGAACCAAAGTTCAGGAGAGCAGCATAGAGGAAAACAAAGGGAAGAAATTCCCACTTGTAACACGAGCAGCTGCTGTTGGCTTCTAAGATAAATTAGCACTCCATAATACAAGAGGCATGATGGGTCTCTAAAGTCAAAATGCTATCAGGGGACAGCAACCTACGAAGGCATTTTTTTTTTCCTTTTGATAAAAACTCCATCAAGCAGCTTTATTAGTATAAAAATCCAAGGTCACCAGGCTGCAAGCTTTAGCCCTTTACTTATTTTGTCTGATTCCTCTCACCCAATACTGGGGTTTTCACATGGCTGTGGTGAGCAGGGGACAGGTGAGCTATGTGAGCTGTTGTTAGGAGAGATTTGCATTTCATTTCACTGTCCACCAGCGCATGGATGTTTTCCTGAGTGGAGAGGCAATGGCAAAGGAGGCCCTGTGGTTTGTGGGATGAAGCTGAGCAGGCATGGGGCTTTCCATCCCATAAGAGACCCCACTGCACCCAGGGCAGTGCTGCACAGAGACTGGAGGAGACAGTGGCAGAAGGTATACTTCTCCCCTCCTCTATGTTTAGTGTCTCCTTCAACTTGAGTGCATCAGTCCTGGGGTTAGTTAAGGGCTTCTCCTAAAATCCCCTTGGGGCTTGGTCTCCAGCTGGGTCCGTGAGCAGCTCAGGAGCCAGGAGCAGGAGCAGTGCACCGGCTGCTCTACTGGGGTCAACAGGGACACGGCAGAGCTGCAGCTTTGAAAACACTGAGCTGTCAAGTCTCACACATCAGCCATGGGATGCCGGGCATGGTGGGGTCCCACATGACCACTCCACTGGCCAGCTGTACCTTGCACAGCTGGGGGTGCGAGTTGGGGGTCCTCACTGATGCAGTGGGAGTGTACCACCAGCCAGGCTCCCACCACAGAGCCCCTGGAGACACTGTGCCTCGCCTGTTGCAGGAGACATATGGGAAAATACCAGGGTGGGTAACACAGGGGAGTGGGGAACTGGGGATGGGACTTGCTTGACACAGTTGGAATGTCTGTCTACTCTTCAGCTAGTCACCTCCAGTGATGAATCCATCGATCCTTCAAAAAATCCCAAAAAACCCAAAGCAAAACAAACCACTAAATTCTTATTTGTCTGTGCTTCCTCCTTGGCAGCAAACACCAGCTCCCAGCCCTGAAAGCTGCCAGCCCTGCTCCCTGCCCTGAAAACATCCAGTGAGGGAAGAAATGCTGTTGACACTGGCTGTGTTGTGATTGGCTTTAGGGATGACCCCTCTAATTAGATTAACAGGGACCGGTGCATTCCCTGTCTGATTTCTTCTTTGGGCTGGGGGCAGAGTTGGGCAGGGTCTTCTCCAGGGCATAGCACCCACTCCCACTGCACTGGAACTTCTTCTGAGCTTCTCCCTGCAGTGCCACACCTCCTGTTGGCCTTGCTCCCTGTGCCTGGCAGGGTCCTCTCTTTTGCACCATCAGTGATGCACAGGACAAAATGAGGAATAGTTTGTGATCTGGGTTTGTTGACCCCTCCCCCCCCCCCCCCATTTGCTATTTCTAGGCTAAAGTGAGCTAGGGAGGTTACACAGGAAGAGAGCAGAGATGCTGGAGAAGGGAGGGAGAAAAGCAAAGCCCTTACTGCTCTCTCTCTGCCTGAGGAAATAATTTAATGTAAAGTGTCACCTCAAAGAGTTAAATCAAGCAGAGTACATTGTAAAAAGGCATTTTAGCCATTTCCATAGATAATGGTTAGGTCATGTCAAGATGCTGGCTTTCACGATGCTATCAAGCCATCCATAATTTAATGTTTAAAATGCAACCTTAGCAATACAATTAATACTGTTTTATTAGCCCACAGAGGCTTCATGTAACTACTTAGAGCCATATAACACCAGCCCATCTCACAGCCCCATATAAATTCCTCCAGTAAGATAAACTTTTAGGTCTGCTGTTGCAGGCACTGGAAATCTGCAGAGCCAGCAGAAAGTAAATGGCTTTCCTGTTTGATAGAGTATCACTTTGGAGAAACACACCTCTGGCTTCTCTGCAGAGAAAAGTGCTGGTGCCAAGACCTTGGAGAGGAGGCAAGTACAGGACATACCTTGTGAGCACTAATAAATCATCTCTTCCTGCTTCCCACTCTCCCTCTCCCCGGGTACCTCTGGCGCTCTCACACCCACACTGGTCTGCACACCCCCACACATACACTCACACATTTTCTTTCTCAGTGCAAGGAGCTGGAACAGGAATATTTGTGCATGTTGCACTGCTCTCAAACAAAACCCCTCCTGTCTGCCTATTGATGGGTTCCTGCTACCGAAGTATCTCAAAACAGATGCTCTGCACTCCCAGCTTTTCCATCCCAGAACCCAGTAGCTTGCCTGTCATGTTAAGCAGCTTAAGTGTAGATACCTGCAGCTTGGTCGTCTCCACCTGAGCCAGCCCATTCCTGTTGCCTTGATAGGCAATGTAGAGTGAGAAGCATTTACAGTGTGCTATACATTTGCCCCACTGGAGATAGCTCCATTAAGAAGAGATGAACCCTGGACACCGCTGTCCAAATCTCCACTGAGGAGCAAGGAGAGCAGCTTGAGATGCAGACATCTACCCAAAGGCAGCTGAATCCCACTCTCAAAATTCATTGCTGTTATTTGAGACAAATGTATACAGGGATATCACACCTCTGTGGTGTCCTTAGCAAGGCAGAGGGCTGGTAGAAATGGCACCAGTTCACAAAGAGCATGAAACACATTCTTTCTGACTCATCTCACACTTCCCGCTGTGGTAACTGCATGTGCCTCTTCTCTGCCATGAGATCCTGCCCTCTGGTCCCATCTGGGACATGGCACGAGGATCCTGCAATGGAAGGGAACCAGCAATGCTGGCCTGGTGGAAAGCTCCTCCAGAGACCACGGCAGGAGGGAGGCTGTAGGAGCTGGTGGGGTCCTAGCCAGGACAGTCCTTTTATGGTTGGTCTTCAGCCAGTTGTGAATCTCTAAATTATATCCTGCATTTCCCTGTCATGGTATCTCAGGGTAACTTAGCCCAAGGCTGCACATTTATTTGCAAAGCCTTGAAGTGAACCTGATTCTTCTGCTACACACATGTCTACAGGGCTGCTCACACTTGGACATGAGCACAGAAGCAATTAGACACATTAGCATGGAGTCAGGCCAGACTAATTGTGCCCTGCATCTCCTGGGCTCTGTGAGCTTCCCTTTGGCTTGTGCAAGCTGTGGCCATTTCACCTCCAAGGGCAAGAAGAGAGCTCAGAAGCATCTGAATAAACCGGATTTTCCCATAGCCTGGTAGTGGCACTGCCACCATTCCAACCTCATGGGGGGTGCTGTGCATCAGATGCTGTGCACCCCAAAGACCACCCCTTCCCTGGGATCATACCATAGGAGGTAGGATACCGTATGAAGAAGGAAAAAAGTGAAAGTGTTCACAGATTTTTACTGGAGATGGGCAAGAGAGAGAGGGTTGCCACTCAAGAAGGCTGTGGTAGAGGTGAGATTTCATGGCTCCCAGATCTGTGTCAATGTCCCCACTGAAACTGCCCTATTCTTGTGCTCATTCACCACAGGGTGTGTCTCTGGGGCTGTTTGCCCACTCCACCAGCAAAATAAAAAGCCACTTCTGGCACTACCATCTTTTTATGTTTAATATTCTCTGTATTTTTCTCCCTTAAAGCCCCATCTTCTGGAATCAGGTTCATCTCAGCTTTTGTGTTCTAAAAAGTTTTCAAAATTATCTGGTGTGGAGAGAAGCTTGGATCTGGGAACCTTCAAGAGGTCCAAATTCCTAGAGCAAATAAGCATTCATCTTTCCCCCACTGTGTCTGCTTTAAGGATTTGTTAAATATCAAGTTTTTATGGTGACCTCAGGACTTGGGGGGGGGGAATGCTGTTCTGAGTGCAGTCTCATCACCTGGGTCTTCCACACACCTCAACATGCAAAAACACTAAAGGAGAAAAAACCACTCAAATTACTTTTACAATTGCAGTGATGAAGATACCTATTAAAAAGTAAATGGGTACCCTGCTCCCAAATTTCCTAAGGTTAGGGCCAGCCTTTCTTATTATTGTAGCCTACACTTCCTGTGCATTTTAATTATTTTCTCCACACTAATGCAAACACAAACAGTGAAGATAGACCAAGCATCCCAAATCAGTTTAATGAATGTCCTCATCTGAGAGGATTGTCTTTCGTAATGACTGAGAGGGATGAGAAATATAATTCTCTAGCCTAGCTCCCCAAGAAGCAGCGGGGCCCCAAAGATATGAAAAAATGGAGCAATTCATCAGAAGCAGCAGGAGAGAAAAGATAATTAAAGCCGGAGATGCAAAGAATGAAAAGCTGAGCATGGAGGGCACTTTAGGGAGAAAAAAGGAGGGGAGCTGGAAGAGCCACAAGCCTAAATCTGTTGTGTGAGCCATAAGACTCACTAAACACCTGCATGAGAAGGAGAGAGCTTCTGCCTCCTGCATATATGGAAAAAAAAATGTCTTTGGGGGAAACACACCTTTCTCATTAACAGGTTTTGTTCCTGGAAGAAATCTTAGTCCTTGTCTTCCCTTGCTACATCTTCCCTTCCTTTTTTTTTTTTTCTTTCCTACAAGCAGGCACTGTCCCTGGCTACCCTTGTTTGCAGAGATGCTCTTGTATATGCTTTCCCTCCATCTCCCCCTCCTTCCCACTGCCTCAGCTTCCCCTCAGTGCCATCAACACTTTCCTCGCCAGAGCAGGAAGGTGAACTGGGTCAGTCTGGCCCCACACTGGGGCCAGCTCTGATCCTGGCTTGATGGTGGGCATCCTCTGCACCATCTGAGGCCAGGGTGAGCCACATTGCCCTGCTGGCTGCAGGATCTGCCCATCATGTAGGGCAATGTAAGAAACCATCCCTGTGCTTGCTGTGGGATTGATCCCTGTTCGATGCTGAAATCAGGGCATGGAAAGGACAGAGTAAAATGTAAATCAGTTCATTCTAACCTAGAGATCATGGTGCTGCCCCTGCAAGGAGCAGCAAAGCCCCATTGCCCTTTGAACCACTGTACAAACAATCAAGCAGGTCCTGCCCTGGAGCACTCAGAGTCTGAAAAACCAAAGGAGAGTGAGACATAACCCTTTTCTCCTTGTTTTTCCCAACAGAGACTTTAGGTAGTTTTGCTGCACAGAAATCTAAAGGCTCCTGGAGAGGGGATCAGCATCCAGCCCTCTGACCTTGGGTAGCATAGTATGAATGTGGTTTATTGGGCTGATTCCATTCACCCCGGGCAGAAGTTTGTTGGAGATTTTTTTTTTTTCTTCCTTGTCTGCTTTAAGCCTGTAGAGCCTTTAAACACCAGAGTAATAAATAACAGAGAGCAGTAGACAGTGCAAGCAGGCTTCTGGTTTTACCTACTGCTAATGCAGACGTGAGTTCAGACCTTCACAAGATATAAATGGGCTAAAGCTGCCTGTTGTAAGTAGGTCTTACTCCTCACAGGCAGCGGGAGAACATCCTCTATTCAGCCAGGTGAAAACACACAAGGATGAACCTGCTGTCCACAACAAACCTACCACCCATCATTCCTTCTTCATCACATATAAAGGGTGGTGATGTTTCCCAGAGGCGTGTGCACCAATATCCAAACATTTCCCCAAATCAAGAGTAAGGGCCAAATTTCAAGGAGCAGGCCACCACCACCTGGGCATTCCTGTGCTCTTGATGCTCTTGTCATTCATTTGGCTTTCGGCAATGCCAAACCAATGGGATACCAGCAAGATAGCTGAGCTGGGTGCCTGCGCTCTTCCTTGTCCTTCTTTAGCCTGTGGAGGTGTCAGGTGAAATCTCCTCTTAGAAAAAGGCATCCTGAAATGCAGCTACACATAGTGAAAAAGAAACAAGCATTTGGTGTAAAGTAGAAGCCCATAGAACTGCTTAGAAACAGGACTTCTTGCAGAATAAATTCTCTTTTTTCCATGTCAGCAGAATGTATCATATTCAGATGTTGGCTACACAGACCTTGGGCTAGTAGAGCTCATTGGATTATTATCAACCAAGGGAAAAGCAAGCAGAAATGTTTGGCAGTGGCCAGCTGACCATTTAGCATGCAGAACTGACTAATCCATCAACATGAATTATAAATCAGTGCACAGACTATCTCTTGCCTTAAAGGAACTATAGTTATTGTAGTAGGATATAGTTAAGGGAAGCCAGGCTTTACTTTTCCCACTGCTCCGGGACTACTTACATTTATATTGCAAATTGCCTGTGTCCCAACACATAGCGAGAGAAGGATTTCAGGCAGAGTTTGATTCTCTTGTATTTAAACTCAGATAAATGGACTTGCATGGGAAATACCCATGCAAGAGAAAAATTTTCCCCAGTGCTGGCTTTAAATACATTCCCTGTGCTGTTTTCTTTTCTTCTGCCTCACTTTACTGTGAATCCACAGCTGTGGATGGTCAATTTTTTTCCTGTAAATCACAACAAAGTGGTCCCCTGTTCTTTCTAGGGAGGACTTCATTTCTTAGTGTCCAATCTCTTTTAACACACGTTTTAACATTAATGGAAACACACTAAGTGGCATTAGGAAGTGGAGCAGGGGAACTGCTCTACCAGATCGTATTGCTAATTGCTTTGCTGCTTGTTCTGTGCTTCCTATTCCTGTGACATTCCTTTGAAGTCAGAGTGGGATGCTCTGACATATCTGGTACATCAGGGAGCACTGAAAGGTTACTGCTTGCTAACTAAATAAGAACAGAGGAATGGTTAATTCTCTTTGTCTGGTATCCATTACACAGAAGAGGTCAGTGCCACTTACTGGAGAGGATGGTAAACTGGACACATGATGGGAATTGGTCACTACAGGATGTTGCACATCCTCTCAAAACGTCTAGAGTAGAAGTGAACATGGAAAAAAAGAAGTCTGGATTTGCTGTCACTCTGGGGACATGGTTGAGAATGCTTGATGGGACACATACATATGGACTTGCGGGTGCAGATTAGCCATGCTTAGCATAGGATCCTGACGAGGACTTGCTGGATAGTGTGTCTGATGCAACTTCATTTTTCACTTTGCACTAGCCATCTGTCTCCACGGCTGTACTGAAGCATTCTACAGCTAGTGTGCTACAGAGCTACAGTGCAATCTTGTCACAGTCACACTGCTGAAAAACCTCTCATAACATCTCCTTTGATAGATTTTCACTTCCCTCTCCACTTCATGCATGAGAACATCATGCAAACAAAACAAAAAAATGCTTTACACAAGGGAACAGTAGCTGAAACACAGTATCAGGATAATTTCTCTTGTTTCTTAGACAGGTTTTACAATCTGTATGATACATCCCGGTGTCATGCAAAGGTGGCTATCAGGATGATTTGAAATTTGCTTGGTTATACCCACACTCTATTCCAAGGTAGGCAGTCTGTCCACTTCTAAAACTCACTTCCCTAAGCAGATTGTCATATAGTCTTCCTTATTTAAAATGCCATCCCTAAGCAGGACAACTGTTGGAGGAACTCCAAAGGGTTCAGGCACTTGGCTCAAGTCTGAGTGGGTGTTGTGTGGTCTGAATGTGCTGTTAGACTGGACTTTTACATGTCCTGGTTTTAGTTGGCTTGGAAATGCCCCAGAAGTGACAGAGACACTCAGCTCTGCTAATTCAAATCCACAGCTACCCACCATAATATAGACATAGCCACAGGGAAGCACACGATGGAAGTCAGATGAAGTAAATGCAACACCAAAAGGACTTAACTGCTGATTAGAAAGAGGCGTGGTACATTCTTCACCACCTAGTCATTAAATTAAGATCAGTCGTCCTGCCAGAAGCAGAATCCTATTCAGCCACAAGCTATTGGTAGCGATTCAGGAGTTGGCACCGATGTAGCCTCTGGCCCCTCTGTGTAAGAGATCAAACACGACTGCTGCAACTGTCCGTTTGGATCCGCTTTCCTGCTGTGCAGCTGGCACTGAATTGTTTGGGAATGAGCTTCAGTCAGATTTTTGTGACAGTTGTTCCCTATTTTTTTTCTCTAGAAAAGGTTCTCACTTTATGTTTATCCTCCTGGCTCACACTGGGAGCAGCTGGGGTGACATGGGAAAGGTTTGTGGAGTTCCTTTCAAAGCACAAAAGGATCCTCAAAGTCTGCATGGTTGAGAAAAAAATCTCTGAGTTCAAGAACTCTTCCCACATAGCAACAAGTTCTTAATAGTAATTAGTAATTTCCATCCCCCATTAAAATAAATAAATAAAATTAAGAGAAAAGAAAGAAAGAATAACAAAAGAAGCACCATGAGACCTTTCTTCTGCAGCTTGATGTGAATGTCTCACCACTTCTTCCCCTGGCTGGTGGAGCAGCAGAGCTCCTGTATAGGACGCAGGGCCTAAAACCCAGCCCTGTGCTTTGGGGGTGCACAAGATGCAGAGAGAAGAAGATGAACACAAAGCCGTCAGGCAACAGAGAATGAAACTGTCTGCATGATGTAACTGGAGCAAGGCCAGCCCAGCCACCCACGGACAGGAGGTGTTCGTATGTGGTGGAGACTGCAGCAAGGTGAAGGATGCACCAAGGTTGGATCTGCTGGGTCATTTCCCCAAAGAGCAGTCAAAGCACATCAGTGCCATCTTCGGGGTTCTTTGTCACCATGCAGGAACGTTGCTGACATGAAGCCCATGACAAGGGTCACACTGCAGATTTGCAGGATGGCTGCATAAGTCTCGGGAAGTATGAAATGATACTTGCTTGAGGACACCAATTGTAGATGTCCCGGGTATTTCAGAACAAAGCCACATCCAGGATCCTCTCCTGGCTGCAGCAGGGAGAAGGAACAGGGTAAGTCATCGAGTTCAAATGTCTTTGGCTGGTTAAAATGAGCCGAGCTCCACTGAAATTAATTTTGTATTAGGTCTATCCCCTGAAAAGCCAGTGTCTGTGACAGGACTGAACCCTTCTCCAAATGAAACTTCAGTCATTCAGCTCATTGAAAAGATTGGACTCACCTCTAGTGACAGATGAGGCAAAGACTGGGGATCACAATACTAAAGTGTTATAGAAAGGACTCTAAAATTGTAAATACCATTTATTAGAGGTTGAGGTCCTTTCTCTGGGATTTGAAGAAGCACCTTGTGAGCTTTGAGAGAGTCATGCCCTCACCGTGGCATTCTGTAGCTTGGTTTGAAAATGCTACACTAAATTTACTAATCCCAAATAAACCTGATATGTCTTTTCCTTAATCATCTAGAAGGATCCATTGATAAAGTCCCCAGTGAACCACATAAAACCTGCACTTTTTAATACTCCTATCAATGTGCACATCAATCTGTTCTCTTCCAGCCAGTGGAGCTGGTATTGCCTTGCATACCACCACGTTGTTCAGACTGGCTTCCACACCACAGAAATACTGTTTCTCATTTCCCACTAGACACTTTGGAGTCCAAAATCCCTCCCGCAGCCTGATGCTGCTGGGTGCTGCAAGGGGGGCTGAGGCACCTCAGCATCCTGGAGGAGATGCCATGTCTCACATGCCTCAGCAAGGTCCTAGTACTCCCAGCACAGGGGAGTTGTGCTGACCTGATTCACCACCCTGATTTGCATGTTCAGTGTTAAGGGAAAACGCTGTATCCTATTAAATTAACAAACTAGCACATTCCATCAGCCGGTTCTCATGCCCTCAAGGCATCCTCTGGAGGTTTCTGCGACATGCCAATGAAACATTCAAACTACAAGACAGCCCAGTCACTTCCCATCCATTTTTTATGGTACCATGGAAACAAAGAGAGCCTGGCAATTCTTTCTTTAAGCTTTCAATAAATCACTCCACAACTGTAAGAGGTACGTGCCTCCAATGCTCCTGTGTTTCGCTTGGCTCCCCTGGGCTAAGAAACCTTCTGCCCCCTTTGCCATCTATCCTCTACCCTCTGTCACCTTCTGGACTCTGCTCCCCAAATACCCAAAGGGGTTTGGGAGCAGACTGGCTTCTTTCAGGCTTTGTGTTTGCAGACATTGCTTGGCTCTTCATTTCTGGAAGCTGTCCTGTACATGTGCTGAGCTGATGCGAAGCCAGAGCCTTAGAAGGCAAGATGGTTTTGCAACAGCTTTGCCAGCCAGAGAGGAGTCTGAGGGCAACACGACAGACTCAGTGACTCCACTGTCACAAAATTCACCTTTTGTCCTGCTGCTGGGAATGTTCCCTCACTGATTTCTGGGATTTGATGTGTCCATCAGAGCACTTTTCTGTTTTCCCATCTTACAGCCACTCTCCTCTCACAGTCAATGTCTGCCTGTGTGTGTGTGTGTGTGTGTGTGTGTGTCTGTGCAACCTTTTCTTTTCTGCTTCAAATACCACCCTTCTGCAGAGGTCAGGGGTGCATGTGAGTCCCCTGGGCTTGTATTTATTGTAGGTACTGACATGTGAGCAGTCACAGCATCTGTCCCAGAGGAGAATGAAGTCTTCAGCTTCCCACACACCACAGCAAGGACCAGCTGAATGATTTCTGCTCAGTGCTAAGGAGTCAATGCTTGTGTGTTTGGTCCAACTAAAGTCTGATCACCCTCCATCTCAGGGTTCCATTACCTGGGTTTTCTCTGGAGTACTTGCAAGGAAAGTTTCCAATGGAAAACTTGGAAAAAGGACACAGAGAGGAAATAGAAAAGCCAGACCTATGTTTTTCTGTCCCTCTTGGCCTCATGAAAGTGCTAAAATCTACAGCTCCCTGCACCCAGCAGGCTAGGAAACCCCCTCAAGCCATATTCAAGGTCATTGACTGAATATTAAGCCAGTTACATGGCTGGGTCCAAACTGTAACTGCAGCATCTAAAAGTCAGAGTTGGCCCAGGGGTGCCCAAGGGAGAAAGCTGGAGGTGGAAGAGAACTGTGACTTCACCAAGGCAATTCAGCTGAAGGTTGCCCATGACTACTAGCACTGGGGTCTCCTGCATATGTTTGGAGGAGGGGAATGCGTGTGCACAGCTGCTGGGTGGTTTTTTTCCTGGTCTATGCTTAATTCCCCAATTTTTACTGGTGTTTAAAGCCAGGACCTCAGCTTGGACAGTGGTCAAGTGATGAATGGCACCTTCAGTTTGAAGCCAAAACTGTTGGAAGGCATTGCTAAAGGATGTCTGCGTGTGTGTATGCTCAGCTAGACTGTCTGGCTACTACTCAGTGTTGCTCAGCTCTCACCTGCTAGAAATTGCTGAGTATTGGTATAATCCAAAGCAGCAGAAGTCAAAGGCGGAAATAAAAACCCAGCTCAGACCTGCCTTTCCTTTCAGAGGCCTTTGGATCAGGGCCTTCATTGTTTCACTTCAGCATTCACTGAGGGTGAAACCACATCCCACAAACCCAAACAGGCATGGGGAAGGGAATGGGTGTTGTGTGAGGCTGTCCTGGCTCTGCTTGCCTTAGAGGCAGCCACATTCCCTGACAACAGGAGTCAAAATGAACATTAAGAAGTTGCTGAAGCAGTAAACAGGTCACATTTCCCTTTGCAGCAGCTCTTGCTGTAATGCTCCCACCAAGCAAAATGTCTCCAAGCAGCAGGTCTCATGTCCCTGTGCTCCAATCCCACCATCTCCAACAGATGCATCCCAGGAGACCAAGACTTGGGATGTCAGTGGCTCTGCATTAACTTATCCTTCGCGCCTTGTTTTGTCTGGGCACATTCTGTCCTGATGACTTAAACTAACGTCCCATTAAATTGCTTTCATCAATAAATTGCCAGAATCTGCCTGGGTGCCCTTGGCAAGGTGGGATTTGTGCCTTTGCCAGATGGGCCTGGCACACGCAGCAGCAGTGAGCTGTTCATGGGCACTGGCTTTATTAAACATTTATGGCTTCAGCTTCTCTACAACAGCTAATAATAAAAGGGGTCATTTGAGTTTATTCTGACACAAATGAAGAGATTTAGATTCATTGGGAAGCTGCTCAGTGATGTTTCTTAAATGCTTAGGGCCTGTCTACCAGCAAGATGATGCACTGTTTATAACTTTAAAGCGCTGATAAGATGAGTGTTGTGGCAGGGTTGTGCTCACTTGCCATGACCAGCTGGTCCTGACTCCCCATCAGCACGGCTGGCCCTGACCAGGCTCCTTCTCCAAAGTGTGTGCACAGAGTTTGGGGACATCCCTCCCCATCACTGCCAGCTTTCTCTACTCCCACACATGGTCACTTCTTCTGGCATGTCCTTGGCTACTTCAGATTGCCTATCAAGGCTTAGGGCTGGGCCACCCAGACAAATGAAAGATGCCGTCTATTAATCCCTCTCCCTTCCCAAAGGGGAACAGAAAGGGAATAAAGGGGAGAGATTTATGGATTGGAAAAGAAAACTAGAACAGCTTTAATGAAAATAATAATAATAAAATGAAATTAAATATAAAGAAATCTATAAAAAAACCAATATTGAACCTAACCCCCCCAATGGCAATTACGTCATCATTAACACTGTTGCTGTGGGCAGGCACTGGGGGAGTCCCAAACTGGACTCAGCAGCAGAGGGGAACTGGTTTCAGGAACTGGATTCAGGAACACATGGATTGGGATTAAAAGTAGAATGGACAGAGTCCTCCTCAGACACTGGCCATTGAAGAAGCTTGACACTTGTGATACCTCAGCTTTATGTTGAATATGCCATATATGGGATGGAATCCCTTGTTGGTCAGTTTGGGGTCACCTGTCCTGTCCACTTTCAAGAACAGGCTCGCTTGTTTAACATTTTACTTTGCTGTGGTTAGAGGAGAAGAAAAACTTTCTGCTTCTGTCAGAAATATTCTTGATACAGGGGGAAAAAAAAAAATAAATTGTTAGACAATGCTGGATTACAGACCTCAGAGGGTTCAGGAAAGCCAGACTCCATCACACACCAAACCCATCTCACCTGCTTTATGAGTTTAAAGCACTGGTTAGATGGAGTGCACTCACCAGTGCACTCCACTCACCCTGCACTGGCAGCTTATCTGCTGGCCAAAAGGTCTGTTAGCTTTAACACACTTTCACTTGCACATTTGAAATGCATTCTCCTGGTGCTGAGATTTGGTGAGGAATGGACCATTTTAGAGTGTTATCTTACATGCTGCATCCCCACAGCCCACTCCAGGCTTCCTCCCTCTGGCCCCTTGCAGACCAAGCAAAGAGCAGGACAAGACCCTCTGCACCTGCTTGTGGCCCTTGCTAGCGGAGGGCATTATTTCAAGGCTCCCCATCACCACCTTCAGAGCCCTCTCCCCCTTTTGTAGTTTCAAAAGAAAACATCTGTGAACGGCTCATCACAACAAACCCCTGCCAGTGCCTGATCTCTTACGATAACATGCTCTAATGAGGTTATAGCTCTCCTCCTGCCTCGCAAATGTTTCGGAGTTGCTCGGGCTGAATGTGACGGGAGGTAATTAGAGTGACATGCTTTCGTGCACAGAGAGAATAAAGTAACACAAATTTCCTGAATGGACAAGAGTAGTTTGGCCTCAGCTGAGTGAAATAACCAGGCAGTGATCTAATTCACTTTACTGTTAATAGATTGTTATCTGCGGAGCCCTAGTGCAAACATGATAAGCTGTAAAGAAATACAGATAAAAACCAGAGCTCCAAGTGTTGCAGAGATGCGCATTCAGCCCAACTCTGATCTCTCTGGCCTTGTCCCAGCTCCAGTTTCTGATCATCCCTGGAGCTGGCTGGGGTGATAACACTTGAGTCAGGCTATGCAATGAAATTGCTGCCCAAATTGCAGGATTATTTGGCTCCAGCATCAGGCTGGGAATTAATCAGTTTGCCTTGTAGAGTCCAAGCCACAGTGGGCAGAGCTGGAGCCAAAACCCTCCTTGGGTTCAGACTTTGACGCTGGCTGCCATGCCCCATGCAGAGAGGGGCTGCAGTGGCAGCAATCAATGCTGTGGTCCCCCAACAGGGTCCCCCAGCTGGCTGAGCACATCTGCCCTGGTGTGGCTGGTGTCATAGACATCCTCTGTCACGACATCCTATTGGCAGCATGACTGTTTGGCAGACAGCCCCACACACTGACTTTGACTCCCACACCCCTTCCCGTCACAGCCCAGAGATACAGAGGGGGCTGCCCCATGTGCTTTCGTAGGACAAATCTCCTACAGTTTGTCCCAGGGATGAGTTGCAGCTGGAGAACTAGAGGTGAACATAGCTCTGTGAGTTTCCTCTGTCCTGACTTGCTCCATGAACAAGAAACCAGTCCTGATATACACCAGTTGAGTGCTTTGGCTAAAGTACCTTGGCTGGATTCTGTAAACGTGCCAAGCCATTGTTTATCAACATCCCTGAGATGCTCTTCCCTCTCCTCTCTCCTTGCATGGAGCATTGCTGAGTTTATCACCACTGTTTCCAACCACTCCAGCTGCCAGCACAGACATGCTGCACCCTGCTCACACCACCCATCCACTCTTATTTTAGCTTTGCATCCCAGTCTCCTGTCAGGGTATGAGACTTCCCACCCTTCCAGCTCCTCCTTCTCCAATGCTAACCCCAGCCAGCTGTGGGAAGGACAGGACACTCATGGGGCCCTGGAAATTTGCTTCCAGTGCCCATGGTGAGGATGAATTTCCACATGACCAAGGTGGTGCAGGAAGGGGGTTCTTTGGAATATGCCCAAGCAAACAATGAGGCAGAGTGAAGTGTGTGAGCTGAGCCAGAGCAGTCACCTTCCTTATGGTTGTGGGGTGAATCCTCACTCTCCAACTGCCTCTCTTCCCATAACCTCCACGCTACCCTGGTCTTACATGTAATATACCATTTTTTAACCAATTTTCTTTCCCCAGGCGAGAATGCTGTCAGATTCTCAGGCAGGTTTGAATGTGTCAAAAAATGTAATCTCTTCAGCCAGATTTAGCCTACTTTTGGGAAGTGAGTGTAAGTCTGATTGCTGCTTCCCTGACAGCTTCATTAGAGATGAGATAACCTCAGCCTTGCCTGCCCTGTTTCTCCTCAGCCAGCATCCAGCTCTTAGCAAAACATAACAACACAGCTCCTTCTGGTCACTCTCCTCCAGCATTTCCAGGAGTTGCTGGGTCACTCTAGGCCTCATTTCACCACCTGTATCATTAAGTGGGGAATCACCTTGGATATTTTTCTTCCATTTCTACTCAGTTTGATGACAAAGCAATGATGAGGGTGGATAGATCCATCCTATGCATTTGCATCTCCCCAGCATCACTGTTGGAGCCTCTAAACACGCTGCACAGATTTTAGTAGGTGCTAACCCAACACATTCTGCTTTACCCACTCCTCCAGCAAGACAACAAGGAGCCAATGATACAAACTTGATAGCCAGCGTGGGGTTACCCAAGCATTGTCAAACTTGGTAAACTGAGGCATGTCTCCAGTATGTCCGAGATCAGCCAGGCCAGCCTGCTGGGAACACAGTCCTTAGCCAAGCTCTGGCCATTGAGCTCTTGCCACAAGCCCAAGTTCAGGCTGATGCTTGAGCCAAGGATGCATCCTCAGTAGGTGGTTTGGATGCAGCCACCTTGTCCTGAAGAGGAGGAGGGTTATGCACGGGCATGTGAGCTCTGCCAGATGCTGCCCATGCCAGGGAGCAAGCCCTGGCCCATTTTATTGAATAGTAAAGACAGCCTTGGACACTGTTCAACCCACCCTTTGCATCCCACCTTTGTATTAAGGCCATGCCAAGCACACAGAGAGCAGCCTGACTTTCACCACGCATGCCAAACCCTGCTGAGAGAGTAGAGGAGACAAAAACTGGCTCTCACTCAGCTGGAGAGTTTACTGAAGGCCACAATTTTCCAATTGCTTGAAGGGTTGTCATTAGACAGTTTAAGATGGCAGATTGCTAAATTGCTTCAAGGTTGGAGCCAAGCAGCCTTCAATAGGGCTCTCTTTGCTGGAAGGATATGTGTGCACCACAGTCCTTTGATTGGGGGAGAATAAGAAAATCATAGTTTTGTTTTGAGCATCCTGCAGTGTTGTGGAGGAGCACAATTTTCTGTGGAGTTAAGGGGAACAAGATACAGAGATGGAAAGGCAAGCATCCAAGAACAGAGTCACAAAAATCACTCTTTTAACTGGTGTCTGCCCCATGGTCTTTCACATGCCTTTTCTGTCATTCATCACCAACACTTTCCTCCTGTGATGGAAGGAGATTTTGCAGACCTAGTGAGGGTCCAGAGGCAGACTGACCTGGAGAAAATGTCTCTGTGACCTCAGCAAGGGAGGAAGAGAGCAGCAGGGCCTAGGGAGGGAGAGGAATGGATCTCCTTGTACATAGCTGGTACAAGGGAGCTTCTGAAGCCAGCAAGTATCTACCTGCTATGAGCTGAAGGAGTCTGACATATGCAGCTACATGTTACGGGCAGAGATCAGATCATTGGCGTCTCTCCTTAAAGCATCAGGTAGAGCCATTTGCAGTCACTATCTTAACCAATTCAGTGTCCCCCTTGGTGGTGTACTCTCCTCCTCCTGCGTGCTGGGGCTGGAGCTTTCTCAAGGGAAAGCAGTAGCCAGCACAGCAAAACTGTGCTGCCAGAACCAAGATAGCAAAAGGGACCCATGGTGTCTTCAGCTGTGGCCTCTTCTCCACTGCAGGAATAGACAACCTGGACATACTCTTCACTGAATGTCTCCCTTCTTCATCCTGCACCCCCTGCCCCTCCCTGTCTATAAATCCTAAGGTGCACTTTGGCGACCCTGTTTCCAGGCATTGGAGAAGTGTTGGCCGGTCCCACCTACAATCCCAACATCTCAAGGAAGACACCAGATCTATTTATCAGTGGGGTCTAAGGGTTACTTCTCCCTGTAGTCATCTGCTGTGGTTCTTACAGTTGCACCATCTCCACTAAACAGACCCCACAGATGGGGTTTTGCAGGGAAATGCTGATCTTGTTTGTTTGAAATCTCTCCTGGTGGGTGTAATGGATACTACATGTCTGCACTGGCTGGGGTCACTCTGCCAACTAGGAACTGCACAGTGCCAACAGAGATGGTCTCACATCTTCCAAAAGCCCTTGTCAGTTGTCCAAAAGCTTTGTGTCGACTAAACACTCAATAACCAGCCAGTGATGGAACATCTGAAATGAGTCCTTAAGGTACCTGTGACACCAAATCTTCTTAAGCAACCTGACAATTAACCACAGACTTGTCCACACTCTTCCAACTCTCAACATGCTTGCTGCTTTAGGGAGAAATCCTAAAGATCCACTGGTCCTGAAGTGGAGACACCACTCAGTGAAGGTGCATCTGGCTCCTTCTTGTCTTCCCCCAGGAACTGCCTTTTCTCCCCTTGGTTGCTCTGTCTCCTCCAGGTCTCTGCACTTAAAAGTGCCTGCCGAGCACACTTTCCCATGGGCTCTCTGAATGCACACTTCCACCTCTGCAAAATTAAGACACGTGACCTTCATAAATCCCCATCAAAGGCCTTTCTTCTTCTGCTATTCTTCTTGCTGTTGTTCACATTACACATGCATGTGACAACCAGATAAAAGGCATCATTTTTGAACAAGCTAATTCAAGTTAACCAGTGCAATGAGAAAGCCTGAGCAGCACCAAAACACTCTGGCATTTTGATGTGCAACAGGGTTTGAGCCCTCAGCTGGTTTTCAGTCTCTAAAAAAAAGTGTTAGGCAGACACTCCCTGAATGTTTGGTAGGAAACAGAAATGAAGGAAACCTGGCTTACTTTGCATCTGTGTCCCAGGATTTTGGTGTAGGAGAGGGAGGTAAGCTTGAAAGATGGTTATTTGAAAAAGACAAGCCTTGTTCCCACTTTGGGGCATGTATTAGGAATCTCACTCCTGTGAGCTCCTTAGTTCAGCCTTCCTTTTCCTCAGAACATTCAGGACACCTCTCCTCCTACCAAATTTGGTTGAAATCAGTAAACACATATGTTCATAGATATACAGCAGACACTAAAAATACACATTTTTTAAGTTTTGAAAACTGATTGGTTTTTTTCACTGAATGATTAGAAGAAGTGATGAGTTGAAAAGTCATGTCAAAACTGTCTGGCGTTTTTCTTCTGTTCTACTTTGAGCTTGGTTAACTGAGGGTGCTTCTGAGATGTATGCTAGGAAGCAAATCTCCAGTACCTTAGGCAAGAAGATGCTTTTAGTGCAGAAAAAGATAATGGGAATATATGGCATGGACTTTCTTCCTTTCCTAAATCTTAAACCACAGATGCTGGAACTACTTGCACTGTCTGATTCCTGTTGGGTCGTTCACTGTGAAGGTCTAGAGGAGCCATGAGAATGCCCGCAGGCATGGACTGAGGGGGTGGCTAGCCTTTCTGTGCATGGCCCTGATTGAACTAATTCTCTTTGAATTCTACCTGAAATGTAGGAGCCTAAGTCCTTCTGGGAGATGGCATTTGAGATCTGAGTTATGTCAGTGCTTTTGAAAATTATTTTCTATCAACACTAGGAGTCATGAAAAGCCAAATGCTACAAACTCATGACTTAGGAGATAAAACCTGGTGTACTGTCTGGTTGAAGCCAAGGAAAGATGATGGTTAACACGGCAAACTGAGCAGGAAGAGGGTCATATTAGCAGCAGCTTCAAGAAACACCCAGCATCACTCCAAGAAACATTCCTCCTCACCTTGCAGCCTGCGCAGAGCAGCTGGCAGCAGAGCCCCCATCCTCATGTTTCATTCCCTTCACGCAGAGAGCGTGGAGTGACAAAAGCCGTATGATTGTAATTGAGTGGGGTTCTTTAGATGTTGTCCTGTTGGTAGGACCCTGGGGATCTCATTTTGTACTCCAGCTCAGAGCCCGGAGCAGCAAGTGCTGGAGATGAGAACTCCTTTCAAATAAAAATGCTGCTCCAGTACTTCTCAGTAGTTTCTCACTGGGCTTGACATTCTCATCTCCTCACTGCCCCTGGCAAACTTCTCTCTTGGTGGCTCTTCATCTCCCAGCTCCACACAGGGAAATTAAAAATCCCCATAATATTTTTCTTTAATCTAGTCCAAGCTCCAGCTGCACTTGGGGCTGTCGCCCAGGAAAGTTTGCACAGATGAGGAGTGCTCAGCTCACCTCCTTTGGTGAAAATCCCTCTCCAGCTAAACTCCTTGAAGCACACAAATAAAGAAGGAGCAGGGGGAAAAAACAAAGGAACAAAGAATAAGTCTCGGCAGAGGAATGCTCTGATTGCCATTGCTAAAGGGCAGAACAGGGGGGAACCTTGGCTGTTTGCAAAGGGCAAATTTGTCTTTCCCCAGTGATCCTCTGTGAGTTTGAAAGAAAGATGAGAAGAAACTGGAGTAAGTTTGTGTCTTAGGCCACCTCAGCTGCTACTATCCTCTTGCCATGGCCATGCATTGCTTCAGCCTGATGAGCCATCTTATCTCAGCTCCTTGCCAGTTTCCTGTACAGGTGTTGAGCATCCCAAAGGCAAATATTTTAGAACTTCAACACTTAATCAGGTCCCCATTTACGCCTTAGGAAGTTTTTTTCCTGACAGATCTATGATAGCAACTCAGATGTGGTTTAATCATATAGAAAAGGTTTCCCACACGGTCTTTCTTTAAAACTGTGTGATGCCTGGCATCACAGCTACCTACAGGACAACACAATTTAATGCTTTTGGATGATTCAAGCAATCATCAATCCACCAAAAAGGAAAAGATATGACCCGTAAAGTTCAGGCAGGTTTTCTTTCCAAAATTTCCACCAAAAAATATATTATCTAGCAACACCACATTACTATACACTGCTTAACTTTTTCCCCACCCAAACCCTGGTTTTCACACATCCTGAGTTTAAAAAAGTGCATAGTTTGCAAACTAACCAGAGGCTGAAAAGCCCAGCACAGGCTAATCTATGAATATAGACTGAATGATAAGTTACTCTTGGGAAGAAGGAGCTGTATTCTGTTGCTTTGCTCCCCTCTATTATTGCCAGCCAGCTTTAGGTTCAGAGATGCTGCTGCCGTGCCTGATAAATTGAAGGACTTCATGGGCGTATTAACACAGCTAGTCTGTAGTCAGTGAGCAGACAATTGATTATATGTCAGAAAGTCACACACTGGGCAATTTTGCTCCTAGGCTTTGCCTCCATTTCTCAAAATATACGTTACAAAGCAAAGAAATCAAAAGCCAGAGATAAGAGTTAGTCTGCATGGTAGGAAGCTTCTTGGAACAGGCTCCGTCTGTCTCTCTCTGCTTTTGCACAGTGCTAAGTATCTTGTTGAGATTCAGGGAGGAACAGAGCTGGTCAACTGATCTCTTGCAACTAAGAGATATTTCTTAATGCAATATGGGATTCTGTCAAAACATAACTTTTGGCTCAAAAGCATAACTTTCAATGGCATTCTCCTATTTTTCACCAAATCTAAGCAAACAACTTGTTCTTTTTCTTCCCCACCCTTTCCAATTATTGTTTGTAAATGTTGCAGTTTTAGCTGAAAATGTTATCATTTATGTCAAAGATGTTGAAATCTTTCCCTGAGACCTGTCGCCTTATGTCAGACTTCGTTATTCTGTGAAGACACTCAGGTAGGCTTGCTCTAAGCCACCTTTTTCATGCTGCCATAGCAAAGCTGAATATAACTTTTTTGGGTGCAGAAAAATAATTTCCAGGGAACTAAGAAATTTGGGTGCTTGGTACAAAGGCCTTTCTTGTAAAGACTGCCTGAAACAAATACTCATTATCTGCTTCACAGTAAGGGCTAGAGTTGATGGTGGGCTTTGGTGTCTCCTTGTGCTACATGTGCAAACACACAAGAGGCAGCACTAGCCAGCAAAGAGCTTGCAGGCACAGCTGACAAGACGAAGTACCATGGGGAAAGGGAAGCAGGTAGAAGTGGAGTGACTCAACTAAAATCACACCACAGGCCAGGTCAGAGACAGGAGGGAAACCAGCATTTCCAGATTCCCAGTCCGGAGATGGCATGATGTGTCTGATGGTTGCGTCAAGGGAAGAGTGAATAAGGGAGGATGTTTTGCTCAAGTGATCACTTTGTCTCCCGAGAGCAGGACGACTAACATGGACTCTAACAGAGGTCCACTCCAAGCCTTCCTGCCCTAAGGGGTCTTTTGGGTAGCCCTGATGGCTCATCCTCTAATACCTTTTCTGAGGGACTCTGCATCTATGTTACCCTTCAGTCCATCATGCCTCTCTCTCTTCTTGCCTCTTTCTTCTGCAGAAAACCCCCAAAGTCATCGGTGCTGCACCAGGACCACTGCAGAACCACTCTGGAGTCTGAAGCAGATTTACTGGTAGGGCAAAGATCATTGCAGACCTTCCCCATTATCACCATCCAGAATGCCTTGGCTTCCAAATACAAGAGGCATGTACCCCGTGAGCTTGTGCAATCCTACAGGAGGCCTGGATAATGATGCATTGAGTTAATCTGATGAGACTTCAACAGAAAACACAGGTTTGGGGCTCTGCACTGGGGGCCCATCCCTTCCCCCCATGATCACAGACCAACCTTCACTGTGCTGTAGAGTGCACACAAAAAATCTGTGGCCCATCTGCTCCTGGGGCCACTGAACACAACCCTCCTCCTGCACCTTCCCATGAAGAACAAAAGGCTTTTCTTCTCCAGGCTGTGGCGGCTGAGCACACTGAAGAGGGGGATCAATATCTATTGACTGGTGCTGTTTCCTTCAAGTGTCCCCAGCCCCCGTGATTATGTATCAGCTCTCCTTTCCTGGCCTGCTTTCCACAGCAGAAATTCACCTCATTCCCTCACAAAGAGAGCTCCAGAACTGAGTTCCTCAGAGCCAGTACTAATTCACAACCCAAAATGATGGTATAAGGTGTAATGTTTGGATTATAGATACTCTGGAAATTTTTGCTTTGCAGGTAGAAAATAATTGAAGTATTGCAGCTACAGATGGCCTTTGGTGCCTGCTTCACGTGGAAAGAAAATGCTCAACACCAGCATAGGAGAGGTCTTACTGCATCCCCACATGAGGAAGAAAGAGGTCTCTCCAGATGTGGGACATTGCCAGGGATACCACCCTCCACCCTTGTCCTGCCTGGGCCTCCCCATCCTCTCCCCAGAAGTACCTGCTTTCCCTCCATGAGCAGCTGAGCCAGCAGAAACATTCCAGACAAGCAGATAATCTCCTGCTGGTTCATTTCCCTGAACCCACTCACCCCAGGGTGAGCTGTGCATCAGTTCCTGGCAGGCGATGAATGGGAACACACAGCTGGGGGGACGGGGACAAACATGATTTGGGGGGGCTGAGCTGATTTATATTGATTTTACCAGGACGAGATGACTCTATAACCTGGCTGAAAACTCAGTCTTCACTGCGAAGGGGCAGAGGACACATAGGCACCTTTGCAGCCAGTACCCTTGCCTAGCTGTGCACCCCAACCCTGACTCCTGCCTGCTTTGGGAACCTGCTAGAAAATATTGTCTACCCATAAGAAAAGATTCCTCCACCTCCAGCCCCATGATGCCAACTGCTGAAAAGCAACAAACTGCTGCTGGCAAGGGACAGAGGGAAAAGAGAAACAGAAAGAGCAATACTCCAAATTTGAAGCAGGCAGTAGAAGCAGCAGGTCATGTCTCTATCCTTCCCTTCATTTGGGGTAAAACAGTTTTGCAAGCTGCTGAAGGGATGCTGCCCTGCGATCAGGTATCCGGTCACCCCCACCACCCCTTCAGCAAGAGCCAAGGACTTGCACCTGCCAGGATTGTTGTCATCCTTGAGGGCCAGTGCCTACCCAAAAACCTCTGAACTTAACCTGGTTCAGCTTCTGTGCTGCTGGGACAGCACTCAGGCACCATGCAGACATACAGTGGGTGAACAGCACATTGGGATACTTGTGCAAAGCAGGCAGCTTCTCAGGATCTGCAAACCACTAGCTGAAGGCACATCTTGAGTGCATCTTTTCAGATAAAAGCTTAGATCCACTCCTCATCTCTGTCCTCCTCCCCACCCCCAGTGTTTACTGCTCTCAGACTCTGATTTAGGTGGTTTACTGTGGCTTTCATCTAAGTGCATCAGCATTTTTAAATTAGTCACAGGTGACTCACAGGGTTACAAGAATAATGCTAAATTACCAGACATACACAGCCCATATACTTTATTACCTCATTTTTTTGTATCTTCTTTATGGTCTGTGATAGCAATGACCTTATAGTCTGTGGCTGAAGAGCCAGTTAAACTTGTTCTCTGTCAAAATGGTAATTAAAAAATTCCTATAGGGTAGGAAGCAAACCTTTAGTCTCCAGTATATTTTTCCTTCCAACAAGGCCCCCGAATGAGACTTGAAGAGCAACAGAAGACAATGTGCACAAAGTATCTGATGAAGGCGCTTTATCAAGCCAGGCAGAGCTCAGTCATCTGCATTAATATTTTAAATAAATATGTATAAGGCTTAATGGCATACAACGAATGCCAGAGACAGAAAAATACAGCAGTTTTTCTTTGGCCACCAAGCAATATTTGGTCTAATTGGGAAGAAAAAGAAAATGGTAAATACATTAAATACATTTAGCAAACAGTTTGTGTTGTTCTCTCTTTCAGCTGATTATCACAGCTTTACCTCTTTCTTCATTTTAATCCTCTTCTTTTTCTAATATCACAATGGTCAGATTGGAGGAAAAGATAATTGAAAGGAAGGAAAAACACAGTATCTGAGGAAATTTTTGTGGTTGGGGTCATGAAAAAAATAGGAATAAAATTAGAAAATTATTTGTTGGAGGAGAGAGGGACAGGGTTCTATTTTTATCTTCTCAAAAGCTGCAGCCAACACTAATTAACTGTTTCACAAGGGCATGTGTTTAGGACAGGCCTTGCCCGATTGACCAGGACTTTCTCCAGTTCCTCTCCATCAGCCCCAGGAACACTATTAGCAAAAGCTCTCAGGATGGTGGCAGGAGCAGAGCTCAGGGCTCAGAACAGTGATTCTCAAACACCCAGCACTGCAGATACATCCCCTTGTCCTCTGTGGAAGAGCACATGTCCCAGCCTTGTGAGGCAGTGGGAGGAGGAGATGCTTCATCATCACCAGGAGCTCTGGGAGCACTGGTTTGGGAGAACACCTCCTAAAACCACTGGAGACAACCCTGAAAGTATTTCACCCCACTATTCTCCCTGATCTGGTATTATAGACGTAATCCTTCCCCCAGAAAAATAAAAAAAACTTTTCCCTTGGGTAAGAGGGTCACATCCAATTCTCCAGCACATGGACCTCACTGGGTGCCAGGTGTTTTTATTACTGGCTAGAAACAAATTCCCAGAAGCAGTAGAAATGCTGTGATGGATCTCATCTTCTTTTTCTCCTCCCTCCCCCCGCCCCCCCCATTCAGACTCCTTTTTATTGGTGTCATTTACAGGTTACTAACCAAGTTGAAACATTCAAGCTGAAAGTCCAGCAGTTAAAAAGCAGCAAGGCATTCAAAGCCTGCTTCCCGTGCAGTTTTTAAAGTGCTGCACTAAGGAAATGTTCAGGAGAGCGAAGCTTTGCCTTTTATATATCCCAGCGGACTTACACTTTCTAATAGACCCGTCTAAATCAACGAAGTATTCCCCAGCCAGGGCCAAGAGTCGGCGAAAATGGCTCGAAGGCAACTGATGCAGCCACAACTTTCCACTGGAAGTTAATGAACTTTTAAAAACATTTTGGAAAGTGATGTATGCACAAGGCTCCTTAGCGTATCACGGTTAATATAATGCGTTCCCTTCCCCAGGGGAGACCTTGTCTGAGCTGTCAGCTGTAAGGTTCTTCTTCTGGAGCTTTTTCTTTATTTACACAATCGTCCCTCCTTTTGGTTTGCAGGGGAAGCAAAAGCCAACCAACTCCCTCTTGTATAAATTGTGTGCTTCAAAGAATTCGAAGGGCAAATGAATAGGAGGGGAAAAAAAAATCCCTCTGGTTGAGTGAATGGAGAAGTCACGGTGCTGCCCTGGACATCACCTGTGGGGCTGAGCGTCCTGGGGACACATAGCTGCACACTTATGTGCACGTGAGTATGCAGATCTCTGCACCCACACATGGGCAGCAGGAATCTCTGGTGCAAGGGAGCACTGGCTCATCTAAGTGGCCTCCTGAATCACAAGCCAACAAGTCGTCGACTGGTTTCTTTTTATGAAACACAAAGACTCCTGCACAGGAGTCCTTCTTGGCACTCTTCAGGATGGCCTGAAGATCATCAGGTTTATCTTACTGTGGATCAGCAACAACTTCCAAACATGAAAAGAACTGGGGAAAATGAGGGATCACAAACAGAGCCTCACTGGTCCAGATGCCACTTCCAGCTCCACTCTTAAATAAGATCTCCTCAAAGATGAGCTTGGCAGCTTGTCTAGAGAAAGCCCAGACCACCATCGCTCTCCAGAGAGCCCAATGTTCTGTTGTCTCCAGCCTTAGGCAGATGAGGTCTAGTATCAGGTTGAATTTCTTTGATTTCTAGATACTACTGTCCAGCTCTGAGTGTCTCTCTGAACTCCTCTTCATGGTAGTTCTCCCAACATGTCTGGACTCAGCTCACCTCTCCTCCCAAGGCTGTGTTTTCCCTATCCCAGCTGACATTACCTACCTTTTTAACTGATCTGAAAATTATATCTTTTTTTTTTTTTTCCTATGGCATTGCAGTGAGAGCTCATCTTAAGAGGTTATCACAGATGACCCTGAAGTCATTCCTCAAGACACTGCTTTCAAATACAGAGCTTGCTTTTCTGTAAGCACAGCCTTGCATTCTTCACTCCCAGAGGGATTCCCTTCAATTTAGCTGGACTAAAAGCATCCTGTTGAACCATGACCAGTTAAGTATATGATCCATATCTCTCAGTATGAGTAATCCATATCTTCCTTATTTGCTAGCCTGCAAATTTCTGTGTCATCTGTAATGTCATAAAAGGTTCCTCACCTCTATACTTTCTATATTGCTGCAAAATGGCTTACACGAAACCTTAAGTAGTGGTGGAAGAAGACTAGTCTCTGTGGAAGCCACTTTATAACAGCTCTACTCATTGGAGTCATGGCATGAAAGGCTTTCCAGATGCAGCACTGTACTGGTCCAACTGATTGTTGTCCCTTTGATACTGTGAAAGATATGCTTTCAAAATTAAAATATCATCGACTACCATGGCTGATATTTCTTGAAGAAGTTTTCTTAACCATATCAATGTGTTTGTCTTCCTGTCATGGCTTAACCCCAGCCAGCAGCTCAGCTCCACACAGCCACTCACTTGCCCCCCTGCCATGGGATGGGGGAGAGAATCAGAAGGGTAAAAGTGAAAAAAACTCCTGGGTTGAGATAAAGACAGTTTAATAGAGAAAGCAAAAGCAAAATAAGCAATTCATCCACTATTTCCCACTGACAAGCAGGTGTTCAAGCATTCCCAGGAAAGCAGAGCTCCATCATGAGACCTAGGAAGACAAATGCCATCACTCTGAACATCCCCTCTTCTTTCTCCTTCCCCCACCTTTTATTGCTGAACAGGACATCATACGGTGTGGGATATCCCTTTGGTCAGTCGTGGTCAGCTGTCCCAGCTGTGTCCCCTTCCAGCTTCTTGTGCACCCCCAGCCTACTTGCTGGTGGGGCAATATTAGGAGCAGAAAAAGCCTTGAGTTTGTGTAAACACTGCTCAGCGATAACTAAAATATTGGTGAGTTATCAGCACTGTTTTCATCACAAATCCATAACATAGCACCACACATGCAACTATAAAAAGAATTAACTCTATCCCAGCCAAAACCAGTACTCCTCCTTAATCCTAGGCTATAATCATACGATCCTAGCAGGCTGTTTTCAGCCTCCCCTGACTCACTGTCTAAGAAGAATTCAAAAGTTTCTCCATTTCTGAAGGAAGACTTGCTAATATTTGGCAGGCAAATAGCAGAGTGAAATCAATAGGGGGAACTGAAGAAGATTATGGCTACAGGTCATTTGTTTACACAGCTTTACTAGTGACCCAACTAGGGGAAAGTTAATATAAGATTGCAGTTTTAGAAAGCAGAAAATGTTCACATGTTCAAGGAGTGAAGGAGTCAGAGCCTGTGAAAACGGACACATTGGAGGAATGAATGTCCAGGAGAGGGATATTTTGGCTTTCCAGCATTAACCATTTTATGCTGGGTCAGAATACAATCTCTGAGCAAGACTTCAGGAACAAAACAGACCTTGTTTGGCTTATTCAGTTTCTGGGGAGTTTTTAATAGGAAAAAAAAAAAAAAGAAAAAATACTTTTCTTAGAAATCCTGTATGAATAGGAGATATTATTTGGAAATTAGCATTTTAGTTAAAATCTCTATCTATATTCCTACTGTGTTCACTGTACCTCTATGCTCACATCATTCTCCACCTCTCCAAAATGATCACATAATACCATGTTTTTTCAGAAGTTTGCACAAAGTTTGCTCTCACAAATTCTTTGCTGAATATCAAGCATCTGGAATGGACAAATATAGCACAGTTATGGAAAAACCTTTGTATAATACACTGTGCAATGCTCAAATTAGCTGGGACTTGTCTGTCTTTGAGAGCCATTGGGGAAAGAGTATGGACGTGATGTCTAAAAGCTCATGGGTTGCTCAAAGAAGATAAACAAGGACCAGGTGTCCATGATCTCCACCAGTACAGGAATTAGAGATCAACAAATAAAACTAACAGGCAGATGGCTTAAACAAACAGGAGGATGTGGTTCATTAACCAATGCACAGTTGAGTTGTGGAGCTCCTTGCTGCAGGATGTTATGGACAATAGAAATGCACAAAGACTCATAAAGGAATTAGGCAAGTTCCCCCTAAAAATCATCAGGAGTTATTAAAGCTAAAGTCAATCTGCCTCAGAAAGACTCCATAAAACACATTGTTAAAGCCTTGAAGTGTCCCATGGAAATATTTTCTTTTTTTTCCCCTGTTTTTCAGCTTTTCTCTGTGCATCTAGTCACTGTTAGGGATGGTCTAATCCAGCAGTTCTTAAGCATTTTTGGCCTATTTTACTGTTTGAAGTTCAATTTCCCAGCAGTATTTTGGTACTCCTAGTGAAATAAATTTTGCCATCGCCAAGAGAGCGTAAAAGGAATCCACCTGATGGGTTAAGAAATCTCCCTGGAGAGCTAGAAGGAATGATATTCCTATTGTTTTTGTGAACTCATATGCCAGGGCGTACAAGCTGCTGCATACAGCTGGAGAAATTCTACAAACTAGACACATTCCTCAAAGTCCATCAAGAAATCAGAAACAGAAACCCACGGACACAACTCTGTGGACCAGGAAGGTACTAATCCTCTTACTGCCAAGCACTGGGCTGATAGGAAAGTGAAAAAGCCGCTTTAGATTTCCTTTATTCCTCCTCAATTCCCTGGGCATCTGTGGGGTACCACTATCAAAGATGAGATGTTGCACTGATTGGCCCCCATACAGCCCTTTAAACCTGCTATTCTACTCTGCCTAGAAGAGGGTGCCCTCCAAAGAGTTAAGAGATGTTACTAGGGCAGCGATGATGGTTTGGTGCCATATGAACCTCATCATCTCACCGTTACCAAGGCAGCTGCCTTCAGAGGTAGCATTATGAAGGCACCTGCACTTGGAGCTGCTCCTGCTGCAAGTGCCCAGGGACTAACCTGAACCTGTCTGCCCATCAGGAAACACAATCCTAGGCTTCCAATGGGACAAATGCTGTTCAATCATCACACCACTTCCATGTCAGGGAAACCAATGCTACCACCAGAAAATGACTGTAACTCTTCAGGCTAACATCAGTGCAAGAAAGTTTCCAGCTCCTCCTCTCTGAGCCACGAGCCTTGTGATACTGGTGGGATGTGGAGACTTGGAGGAGACAGAAACTCTTTTATTAGCATTGCAAAACCTTTATGGCAACTGATTCATGCCTGATAATGTGAACTGATGTCCTTGCTCCCAAACCTCATAATTAGTGACTACCAACAGGTCTGTAATAGACTGGCAATAGAATAAGCTGCATTGCTTTGAGCAACTTCTGCTATTTTTCAACACTGCAGGTGGTTAGTTGGAGATGGTTGATTCATTACTCTCCTCTTGGGTTGTCCCTCAAAGCCCCAGCTCTTGGGGACTGCAGAATCTCAGATAATGTTTTATCCTCAGTGTTATCAAGGGAAACCTATGAGCAACTAGATGCTCAAAGTTGAGGCACCCCAACAGGGTGTAAATTCCCTGGATAACTGCCTAGATTTCTTTATGAAATAACCTGGTGTTGTATATCTGACTTGAGTCCCAGCACAGTGTACTCTTTCAGAAGGCTTGGTTTTGATGGGAACCTAACAGGAATAATTTTGTTGGTGCTGGAGGGTCAAAGGAGAAAGACTCAGGTGACTCTGTTAGCCACTCGACTGGGAGGCAATACACGCTGGTCCTGCACTGCCAGAACATACAGACATGCTCTTCCTCATAATGATTCACAGCAGAAACCTGAACCAAGCTCTGGCAAGGCTCCATCCTTGCTGCTGACCTACCTGAGCTACCCCTCACCACCCTGAGACCTTCAGACTTGCCAGTCTTGTTGCTTGAATCCTGTTCTGCAACAGTAGGAGATAAAACTGTCCTCTGAACCTTCAGGCAGGGCAGAGACTTGATCATTTGCAGCTCAACAAAACACCACGTGTCACAGGGAAATGTTTCAAAAATCTTGTTTTCATTCCAGTACAGGAGGAAAACAAGTTTGGAAAGTCTCAAGTTTTCCTCCTATCGTGATCCAGTGTCATTCTGTTTTTCCCTCATGCAGAGGCTGATCTCTCTCCAGGAGCCCACCATAATTCTGCAGCTGTATTTGCACAGGACCCTGTCATACCTGTCACCTACACCTTGCCACCCATGAATGAGAGCTGCAGCTGGGCAGTCATGCTACCTATTGGCTAAAATACTACAGATATGTCTTTGGAGAAGGAGCTCACCTTCATAACCATTGAAAAATGGTGGCCTCTTAGGGGTTCCTAGAGCATGTTATATGAAGAGTCTATCAGCTTAATTGTTTAATTAAACAACCATAACCAACATAACAGCACCTGCTAGGAACAGCACAGTCATTGACCAGGGATGCATTAAACCACCTTCAGAGTTTGCAGTTCAGGCTCAGTCAATCTGATTTTTGCCGCAGGGTGGACGTGGTTTGCCTGGGGGCTGCAGTTGAATGACTGACTCCCAGGTGGCTAGGTTGAACTTCTGCCTGAGACAGATGTCAGGATCCTGAACCCAAGCGAGAGCGCATATCCCACGTTCAGCTGTGGCTGTTGACAGCCTCCCTGATAACAAGCCCATTAACATGGGGCTGGAAGCTGCACACAGTTTGGAAATTGCTTCATAGCCACATTAGCAATGCTGTGTGGACACCAGATCCCTGCCTCCCTTCCCTCTGCTGCACATAGCCAGGTGTCAGGCTGGGGGACATTAGTCAAACTCCAGCAAGCCCAAGGAGCAGTGCAGGTCACTCAGGATGTGTCCCTTGGTGTGGGTGCATGAACATAGTGAGATCTCCTAGATCAGCCTGTTTACCCTGAGTTCCTCATGTTGGGCTTGGGGTGGAGCCTGTTGAACTGGGCTTATCTTTGATCACAAAGATCTCCCTTTGTCACATGGTGTCTCCAAAGAGCAGGAACAAGCCCTCCAGTCTTCACTCCCACTTTGCAGTGTTGTAAGGCAATGAGGGATGGTGCCCAAAGCCACACTAGCTCTGGATATCCCAGCAAGACCAACGTACCTGTAGCTGGACACTTGCAAATCCAATCTTGTTCTCACCCCAATTTATTGGCCAGCCTTAAACAGCTATTTGCTAGAACTGCCCTGTGCTCCTTGAAGACCCTTATCTTTGATGATGGTTGCAAACCATGCATGTCCACAAAAGATGCAGTGAGGGACAAGCTCATAGAGTCACAGAATGTTTTGGGTTGGAAGACACCTTTAAAGGCCATCTAGTCCAACCCCCCTGCAGTAAGCAGGGACAACATTTAAGTGTTTTTTTGTTATGGGTATGGTTGGATTCACTGATCTCAGAGGTCCTTTCCAACCATAAATATTCTGTGATTCTGTGATCTGCAACTAAAACAGGTTGCTTAGAGCCCCATCCAACCTGACCTTGAATGTTTGCAGTGATGGGGCATCAACCACCTCTCTGGGCAACCTGGGCCAGTGTTTCACCACCCAGAGCACACAATTTTTTTTTTCTCATATCTAGTCTAAATCTCCCCTCTTTTAGTTTAAAACCATTCTTCTTGTCCTGTCACAACAGGCCCTGATAAATTGATTATCCCCACCTTTCTCATAGACCCCCTTTAAGTACTGAAAAGCCACAATAAGGTCTTCTCAGAGCCTTCTCTTCTCCAGGCTGAACAACCCCAAGTCTTTCAGCTTTTTTTCCTAGGAGGAGTGGTGCAGCCCACTGATCATTTTTGTGGCCTCCTCTGGACCTGCTCCAACAGGTTCATGTCTTGTGCTGAGGACTCCAGAGATGGACACAGAGTTCCTTCAGGTGGAGTCTTACCAGAGTGGAATAGAGCAGCAGAATCACCTCCTTCGACCTGCTGGCCACATTTCTCTTGATGCAGCCCAGGATGCAACTGACCTTCTGGGCTGCAAGCACTCTGCCAACTCACATCCAGCTTTTCATACACCAGTACCGCCCAGTTCTCTGCAGGGCTTCTCTCAATCCCATCATCCCCCAGCCTGCATTGATACCAGGTATTGCCCTGACCCAGGTGCAGGACCTTGCACTTGCAGTCATGAGGTTCAACAAGTTCACCCAGCACTGTGTTCTTCTCATCACATAGATTTCTCCCCCACTGCAGTCTGCGTGTGTCTGTCTCTGTGTGTTTCTGTGGCTCTGTGTGTGTGTTGTGTGTTTGAGGGGGTGTGTGTGTAGCACATGTGTCTGTGTGTGTTTGTGCGTGTCTGTATCTGTGTGTGTTTCTGTGTGTCTGTGTGTCTCTCTGCATCTGTGTGTGTTTCTCTGTGTGTGTTTGCATCCTGCTGTGGCAGGGACTGGGAGAAAACTTTGACCTCTGCCAACATAACCGCTGCAGTGGCTGAAGGAGTGATTTGCCATCACTCACCACCACTTAAGGACACCATCAGCAAAGCAGCCTTGGAGATGCCAGGGGTTAACAAACCCCTGCAGGTCCTGCAGGGAGCATGGGTACCTTCACAGTGCTCTACCCCACCACAGGCTCTGCTGGTACCGGGTGCCTGAGAATGGAGGGGTTTTGATGTGATCAGGTGCAGGCAATGGTAACTTGGAGAGGCAAGTCTGCAAGGCTCATCCTGGTGACCTTTCAGGCCTGGGTGACTGTAGCCACGACTCTGGAGCAGGATGAAACCAGATTAGTGATTTTCAGAAATGTTCTGCTGGTAACGGCAGTTGCTCTAAGTTACTGAACAAATGCAGAGACTGCTGCCCTGCTTCCCAGATAAAAAGTGATTAAAGTCTCCTTAAGAGCTTCTAAATCTGCTCTTCAGAAATTCCATTAAGCAATCTAATTAGCTAATTCTATTAACTGATTAGGTGATATTAATTAGTTAATTTAGGGGGGAAATTTATAAAGCTATTGAAGGAAATGCAGAAAAAGGAGGGGGACTTTCGGCCAAGAGCTTCCTTTCTTCACCCCCACAGTGCCTTAATTAGAAATTTTAATTAGCCATATGCTGGAGGTAGCGAATCGCTAATGGACCTCTGCTCTCCCCATCCTCTCTCCTGCTAGTCATGCATCTACTGGTAATTCATGATGTCCAAAGCAACTGTGGAGGTTTGGCTTTTGGATATGTCTTCTTCCATACTCTTTCTGTCCAGGCTGCTCCACACAGTGCAGACTATTGATTTAAGAGATTAAAAAAAACCCAAAATCTCATGCTTAGGACAGAGCACCACAGGGCCACTCTGAGCATCTGTCTGGCATCCTTCAAAAACACTTTTCAATTTGCCACGATGGCCCTGGGAAGCTGGCAGCACTCCTTGTGCCAGCTTTACAGGGGGATGCCCCTAGGTGGGCAGGGAGACCCCAAGTTTCAGTTCCTACCACTGTGCAGAGTGTCCTGCTGGAGTTGGCTGCCCTGGAGGGGAATGTCAAGAGCACAGGGTGGCCCGTGGGTGGTGTGAAACAGGGATGAGCCAGTCCTCAGGCACATTCCCAGAGGTCTTGGATGAGGACTCAGTCCTGGCAGCATTCCACAGCATCAACCAGATTGGAAACTTGGCCACCATTGCCACTGATCCCACGATTTCAGCTCCTGACAAATACTGGCAGTGGTGCAACCAAGCCTGCAAATACTCCTGACCTGGGATGATGGACGTGAGCTCTGAACATGCCAAAACGACTCCCACTGCATCCCAGGTACCCCTAAACCCAGCATACCAAGTCTGTCACTGGTTACACACAGATCTAACAGAAGGAGGCAAGAAATCTTCCAGTCAGCTGCAGCAATTTCTCCTGACAGGCACCCATGAAGAAAAGGCTCAGCATGCTCCAGGCACCTCTAAATGTCTGCTCTACCTCTGCTTGCAGCATCCTTCCCCCAGACACAATGATTCAGGAAGGAACAGGAGTGGGTACAACCACCCCAGATCCTCTGGGAAGTGCTGAGATAATTTCATCCCAGCCACTCAAGCATGTTCATCAGCTTTGATAACCCAGGCAGACAAGATTGGGGAGCTGCAACCCAAAGGACAGGTTGTGGAGAAGAATCAGCTACTGCGAGTCAGAACCCTTATACTTGGACCAGAAGCATCTTGGGGCAGAGTGGGCTCATGCATCACTTCTGCAGCACCTACAGGAGACCATTCTCCAGGATGAGATGCTATCACAGAGCAAATGCACATGAATGTTCTGGACCGTGGTGGCTCTGCCAGTATTAATGCTGTCAATGTTACTGCTAAAAGCACCGGTGCCACTGCCCACCTCCTCTCACACTCGCCCACGGCAGGTTTCTGACACCAAGAAGAGTCAGCTTTTAATATAAATTTTGAGGTTTTAAGCCTTCTAACTATGCCTGTACCATGCTTTCAAGTCTTCCCAGGCAACCATCAGCTTCACAGGTTTTCAAAATGGAAGGTGAGGATTCATGAAGTCCCAGAAACTGGGACAAAGACCCAGGGATGATGTCACTCAGCCAGAAGCCCTGGCAACACTACACAGCACTGCCTTCCATCCTGATGAGACACGGGGTTGGTTTGTGGGTGTCCTGGTGGGGAAGGAACAGCCACAAAGCCTTCAAGTTCCCAAAGAGACCTCTTCTGGTCTGATAAGACCACTTATCTTCTTGCATGAGACTTTACGGCCTCGACCACTAATTGTTCCTGCAAAGTGGAAACTGCAACTCTCACTTGTGGTGAAATCAAAGCAATTTCCAAGTCCTGCTCCATTCCAAGGACATCCTGAGGCACAAGCTGAGTTTGAAGTTGAAAAGCCACCCCAAGTAATAAATATTGACTAGAAGAGGGCAGAGGCTGTCTGATGAAACCGATTTCCACAGAAAGTGGTTTGGTCCAAACCAAAACATATAGGTTTTAAGAAATGTATGCTAAAAAGACTGTATCTTGCCTCTCCTGGCTGGATGATGAGGTGATCTAGGGGTTGTCATGCCTCAGAGGGACTAAGTCCACAAACACTCTCTGCTAAAAACTCAGAGAACCTGCTGGTAGGAGCAGCAGTGTACACATCTTCTGTTTCTCATAACTTTCTTGAAGCTATCAACCATGCCAAGACAGGGCATTACATGCCTCAAACGATCCAATGTGTTCATTTGCACATTCTTGTATTCCCAAGGGCCTGCATGCCATGGACTTGAGTGCTCAACCACTTTGGGATACTTCTTACCACTGGGATGGAAATAAGAAAGGCCAGAGGGTCTCCCAGCTCCTAAGCAATAAAATTCCTGTCATTACAAGCTCTTTGCTTTCCTTGGGCCCAGGAAACAATATTAGCAATAATGAGCTGATCTTAAGGTTGACCTCAAACATGTCCCTATCAACATGTACTGGGTATAAGTAAACCTCTGATGGCCAACCCACCTGCCTCCCAAGATACATCCCCAGATGCACGCACACTTGCAGAGCAATGTCCACCTTCAGCAACCACGCAGCTCCCACCTCCCTCACCCTGCTTTCTGTGCAATGGCAACAGGCCAGGAGCAATAAGGACAAGGCACAGAAGAGCTCTTGACCTGAGCAGTAAAAAGCACATGGTGGACAGTTCTGAGGTTGACCACACTGTAATCTATGTGCATAAAAAAGCACAGAGAAAGGGAAAATTTCAAACTCCAACTGTCAAAACTGAGCACCACAACTGAACTCAGCTGCATGCAGAATACATCAAGATAATCTTAGTTGCTATTTCAACCAAAACTTATTTGCTTGTTCTGTTTCTTTATTTCATACCATTACCATTCTTCACACCCATCAAAGTCTGATGAGTCTTATTTATTATTCCACAGGAGAAATTATTTTCTTCCTCACTGTTTGGGGGCCTGAATGAAGACAAGGAGACTCCGGATGCCTTATGTCCAGTCTGTCTGCCTTATCTTTCTTATTGAGTCTCACATGGAAATAAGTGGGGTTTTTTTCCCCCTGGAGTGTCAGTTCAACATCATCCCCATTGGAGGATGAGAACTTCCATTGGCTGAAAACATTTCTAATATATCTTAATGTCCCACTAAAAGCCTGGACCATACCCGTAAGACCTCTCCTGGAAGGTGTGTTGAATTCTGCTATCTGCAGTAGTAGTGCAGAAGGACAGCAAGGATGCCCAGCATTAAGTATGATCTGTGGAAGGCTCTCATGTGAGAAGAGAATGAATAGCTTTGAATTCTCCCTCTGAAGGAAAGAATTCTCTGAGGATAAGATATTAGACATCGTAAAACTATTAATAAGGAGGGAAATATGGATATTAAATGGTTGTTCATTACTTCCCATATAAGAGGTCCCAGAAGCACTCAGAAAACATGCAATTAAGCACATTTTAGACACAAAAGGAGGGATGTTTTCCCAGCACACATAATTCATCTGTGGAACTGATTGCTGCAGGATGTGAAGGCCAAAAGTCCGAGTGGAAATTGAAAAACTTATGGTGGCTATATCATCACAGAATCATGTAATGTTTTGGGTTGGAAGGGACCTTAAAGATCACCTAGTTCCAATCTCCTTGCCATAGGCAGGGACACCTCCCACTAGACCAGGTTGCTCAAAGCCCCTTATCAATCAGTGGCTACTGAAAACCTTGGTCTGAAAGCACCATTCAACTTCAGGTGTCCTCAACTCCTATGTACAGCAGAGGATGGCTTTTGGGAGAGCCTGGTGATGGGACAGGGTGTGCTCCATGGGCTTCACCTCACCCCCTTCCCATCTTCCTTCTTCTGCCCTTCCCCACAGAGCTGCACCCTGCTAAGAGCTATGAAGATGATGAAGAGACTGGAAAATCTCTTGTGAGGAAAGGCTGAGAGCCCTGGGGCTGCTTAGCCTGGAAAAAGAGAAGACTGAGAGGGCATCTTATTAATGTTTACAAATATCTGAAGCGTAGGTGTCAGGTAGAAGGGACCAAGGCTCTTTTCAGTGGTGCCCTGTGACAGGACAAGAGGTAATGGTAGCAAGGTGAAACACGGGAAGTTCCACCTCAACATGAGGAAAAACTTCTTCCCTGTGAGAGTGACAGAGCCTGGAACAGGCTGCCCAGAGAGGTTGTGGAGTCTCCTTCTCTGGAGACTTTCAAACCTGCCTGGATCTGTTCCCGTGTTGCCTGCCCTGGGTGTTCCTGTGCTAGCAGGAAGGTTGAACTCGATGATCTCCAGAGGTCCCTTCCAACCCCCACCATTCTATGATTCTAATTGCAGCTTGGCGTGTACTTTTGCGAGGATCCCTGGAGCAGCAGAAGTTGGTACTAAAGTTCAGCTGTAACAGGAGCTTTGTTTAGCAGTGCTGGGACCAGAAGGTCAGCGGCAGCTGCTCTGCCAGGCTTTAACGCTTTGTTCACCTCTGCGCGCTCTCCCGTGCAGAATTTCCTGCTGCCGGGGCAGCGCTGGGAAGAACCTCCTTTGATTTAGTAAGCCCTGTTACTCATCAATGTTAACTCTGCGAGAACCCCGAGAAGACATCCAGCCTGCAGCTCTGCCGTGCTCTCGGGCAGTAGCCAGCAACAGGCTTTTGTTTTTTTTTTTTCACGGCTTTTTCTCAAGCAACCCCAGGTGGCACCGGGAAATTTTGTAGCTTGGATTTATTTTTTTTTTCTCCCAAACGAGGGATGGCAGTTCTCGAACCATGGGGCTGCACCAGCAGGGTATTTCAATCAGGGTATTTCAATCAGGGTATTTCAATCAGGGTATTTCAGTCAGGATATTTCAATCAGGGTATTTCAGTCAGGGTATTTCAATCAGGGTATTTCAATCAGGATATTTCAGTCAGGGTACTTCAGTCAGGGTACTTCAATCAGGGTGAAGCTGAAGTACTGGGATGAAGTCCCGCGTTGCAGGAGATGAGCATAGCAATGTGGAGCACTCCACTGATATTTCCCAGTGCAGATCCCACCTAGTTTGAATTGTCCCGAGCATGTGCAAGGTTGGGGAGTGCATGTGTTAACCCGGCAGAAGCTGGGGAGGGTTCAGAGGTGGCTATAAATGAACAGTAACATCTCTAGGAGGCCATTATGTCAAGTGACTGGAGCACATGATGGACAGACAGGAGTCTCCTGACTGCCAGACACGATTCTGCACCCTGGCACTTCCCTGGCTACAGCAGCCAACAGGGTGGGTTCAAACCCCTTTTGCAGCTCAGAAAATGTAGGATGCAGCAGCACAGTTGGCATCTATTTCGCTAAGATGTTCTTGTCCTTCTAAAAACAACAGCCACGTTGCTGCTGCCTGTCAGGAATGTCTCAGTGCTGTGATAACCCCCAAACTGTGCCCAAGCATCACCTGGGAAATGCCAGAAGGACCATGCCAGGGACTGTGCTCACCATCTAAGAGCATGGACAATCTTACGCTGCTGTGGGAGCCCATGCTCAGGACCTGAGTACTTTACCACTTGAGATGTAGCTGATGCCCACACCCTCCCTGTCTGCTTTCAGCCCTAACGGTCTCCCTGTAGACTGATAGCACACATTTCCCACAGCTACTGAGCAGCCAACCCAGACATTCTGCAACAGACCTGCCAAAGTCTTGTCTCAGCCCCTGTAGCTCTGTTCCCCCCCAGGGCAACGTCTCCATCTCTGGCGGCACTCCACGTCCTGTACATATGGCCAAGGCATCTCAGAGGAGATAAAACTACAGCTTCCCAAGCACTCACCCAACCCTGCCAGGCCCAACAACACATGCCTCCCCACTGAGCTGCTCTCAGGGTCAGCTCGTCTCATATCACAGCTCTTCAGCAGCCCCTGCCTGATCATTCAGCTACAGTCCCAGGAGCTACAACTTTAACTTGTGCCTCTGTGTAATGGTTATAGCCTTTTATTCTCCAGCCTCCTAGCTGAACAGACACGACATTTTGACCTGAAACCTCAAGGAACTCCAATTACTTAGAAATTGCCCCTCCTCTTCACTGGGGTTTGCTGGTGTGAAGTTTCTCTGCAGCTTTGCTGTTTTAGTGCAAAGCTGAATCAGTGTGCTCGGACCAGAGCATCATAACATTGCCCATGTGACATACAGGGTTTCTTATGTCACAGCCTGGCAGTACTCACTGTCATCTTGTGTGTCAGCTCTGGGACTTCTGTGTTCTTTTGTAAAGTGCCAGAGGACTAATTGTGCTCTCTCAGAAATGGCTTGTAGGACTTGGACAGTGCTGGCCCATCAAAAAATACTGGTTGATGAAGGACTTGTGGAGTATGGGCCATGTTCAAACTGGTCATTGTGTGAAGGCTGCTTCCCCAGATCACCAGTCTTCCAGCTTACAATTACACAAGGAAAATGCTTTCATGTGCATGGATGCTTCAGCTTCTTCATTTCTGTCTAAATTCCTATCACAAGCATCTATTAGGTCAGACTTCTGCACCACCAGTGTATGAGAAGAAAAAAGTACAGCAGAGCTGTTCAAGGGAACATATCCAAATAAGTATCCCTGTCAGTCTGGAGATGCTGAAGCAACACGATACAGCCACAGCCATGTGGTCCACAGCAAGTCTCCATCTGCGCACAGCTGAACGTAAGGAAAAAGCCTTTTATAGCTGGGTGGGAGCTGCTTCAGTTGCTGAAGCCTCAGAGGGGAAGTGGTATCATGCGACAAATGACGAAGACCTCTCCTCCTCCAGCTCCACTGTGAGCAGCTGTGGCCATGTGAATTCAAGACCCACCAGCTCTGACACTTCACAACACACTGGACCAAATTATCTGCGGAGGTAAATGGTGCTCAGCTCCATCAGAATTACACCAGGGGCCAGTTTTGATGTATTGTCCGCAGAGGGCAGCGTGAGAAGGCAGATGTTCTTATCTGATTTGAACCAGACCATGCATCCTTGGCAGTCCCTGTGGTAACGTACAATCTTGGGCCAAGCCAAGAAACCTGATCCAGTGCTAGGGCCTCCAGCTGCTGCTGCACTGCTGCTGCACAGCATAAAACCTGCTTTGTACACCTGCTTCTATAACCCAGTTCCAGGGGGGGGAATTGGCCTTCCTGACCATCTCCAGAGATCAGTTTTGCCCTGAAGAACGAAGCTGACTAGCCCTTGTATTTGTAGCTGATGTGGTTAGCATTGGCTGCCTACTCCACTAGGTTTATTTGTATGCTTCTTGCTTTGAAAGGGTGTTTTTTGAGCCTTGCAGCTGTCTTCTTCACTGTTCAGTGGTTGGTAAATCCACAGAGAGATGCAAGCCACAAGAAGGTGCAGAGATACCTTTATGCATGGGCACTCAAGGTGACCAAGACTGGCTCTTGTTACACCATGGGCTGGGAATATAGCCAGGACTGAACGCAAGGATATTTCTTTCACCATCCTCCAGAAACAGACAAGGAGACACAAACTCCATTTGCAAAAGCAAGAGTGACCTTTCAAGACCAATTCAGGAACAATAGTTATCTAGACCCAAGTTATGGTCCCCTACATGGGCTGTGATGACCATGATAGCCACATAGCTCTTGTGATCCCCTCTGATCCTCAGGGCAAGCAGCAGCAGACTCCAGACCAGAGATAGATTTCTATCCCACTCTTGCCTTTTCATTCTTCCTTTTCCTTGAAATCTATGGGAATGATTCCATGATGCAGCAACATAAAAGGGAATGTGATACTGTAATTTCCTGTGGAGAGGCAGCTGTAAGTCAATTACCAGATACCTTCAAGCCAGGAAAAAGTATCTGAATTTAAGAGGAGAGACACCAATAAAGTCCTACTGGGACAGACTCTACAAATAAAAGAATGAACATTTTTGCACAGTTTCTTTTGAAACCACAGAAGAGCAGCTCTGAGCAGGAATAGAGCTTCTCTGTGATTTGCTGGAGGACTCAAAAACTCCAGAGGAAATGTACCCTCCTCCAGTAAATGACAAAGGATGAGCGTTCCTCCTTTTGTCACTGGTTGCAGTGAAGTAAAAGCAGATGGGACAACCCACAGCAAGTCGGGGTTTGAGATGGCTGCAGCAACCCAGCATGTGGCCGAGGGTCTGGCCACTCCATGTCCCAGTCCTTTCCAAGAGCTGTAGGAAGACTGCTCCCCAGAGGAGCTTTCATCTGGTCCATCCGCTACAGGTTCTTCTCCTGCCTCCCACAGCCGGTTGTATTAAGTAATATAAAGGACAGCTGCTGTCTGTGGTTTGTTTTCTTTTATCCTTTCCCAAGGCAGAGAGCAGCCTGGCAGGAAGTCCTGCTCCCTTGCATTGTTTTGTATCTCCCTCAGGCAAAAAGGGGGAGAGAAGGCCCCCAGGTCACACCCCGCAGTTCCTTTTAGCAGCAAATATTTGGGACAAAAGCCTTCTGGATATACTCAAACTGTGCTTTTGCCAGTGCAGAAAAAGACACACATGCCAGCGAGTGTTTTGTTTAACTTCATTCTGGCCGTTTCCTAATTCTCCAGGTGCTTACAGGGATGGGATGTGACCTCAGGCCAAACAAAGGCAGTTTGGACTTTCCCACTGGAGTCAGTAGGTAGCATCAGGCCCAGAGCCCCATGGAATCCAAACATGTGACAAGCACTATTAATGCATTTGCCCTGTTAACACCCAGTGCAATGGACTGTTTCATTTTCTTGCATCTGGTGCAGGAGGCAAGCCCCATGTAAATTAAGAACTCCAAAATGCCTAACGTTTTTGCAGCAAGAGGAACCTTGCTGCAAAACACCTCCCTGCCCCAAAACTAAAGCATGTCTCTTGGGTTCCTATACAATGTCTCCAGATAGGGAGGCAAAAAAACCCAAAAAGCTCCTTTCTGAGAAGACCTGGCTGCAGCTCCTTACCAGATACAGGTGAGCTGTCACTGTGCTGGTTTGGATAGCAAGGCTAGCTTCCTATAGCCTGAAACTAGTCTTGGGAACTCAGGATATACCATTCCTATCAACAAGATGGGTTAAGGGAACAGATCCCTGTGCATATACCATGCCACTTTGACCATCAGCTTCAACCCTCCCAATAACTGCTCCTTGTTGACTTTCCTTTGGTGAGCTTGTAGACCCACCTTGTACCTTGTCTGGCCCTTATCTTATTTGTTTCCCCATCCCTGTAGCATCAAAAGACATCCCCATAAATGCTGGCAATGCAATAAGAGTGGTTCCTGTTGAAGTGCAATTATTTTGCTGTCTCAGGTGCAGACAACATCACAGGGAACTGAAATATCTTCAAATTAGTTTAACTGATTAAGCAAAGCAGCTGAAATGGATATTAGCACCCTGTACAGGCCAGAGGTACTAAAAGCAAAAAGCACAGCAAAGCAAAAAACATCAGCCTCCAGCTGTGCTGAAAGGAGAGGAATGAGGGGGAAATGGGGAACTTTTTTTCCTCATTTTATTCAATCTCTGTCTCAGCTTCAAGGAACTGGAAAATAATTTGGGTTGTCGGGGACCTCTGGAGGTCTCTAGCTCTATGCTCTGATCAAAGCAGGTCTAAGTTCAAAGTCATATCTCATTGTCCAGGGCCTTGTTCCATTGAGTTTTGGTTATCTCCAAAGACAGAGACTTCTCACCTTTTCTCAGCTTCTCTTCTAGTGCTCCAGTGCTCTCATGAGAAAGACATTTTTTCTTATGTCCAATAGGAATTTCCCTTGCTGCAGCTTGTGTCCATTTCATCTTCTTATGTCATGCACTTCTTCTGAATAGCCCTTCTTTAGGTAGCTAAACACAGCAAAAAGCTGCCTCCTCCTCTCCTGACAACTTGAACAATACCTTTGACCCAGAGTGAAACATTTTCCTTTGACTTTTAGCAAGAAAAAAGCAGCAGCAACAAGTGCTGAATTTTGTTTGTACTACCTCCCTTTCCAGCCACATTCCACACTTTGCTTTCCAGCTGAAAATATTCAGCAGTTTGAAGCTGAACATGCAAATGTGCTACTGATGACCCAAAGCCACATTTCTCATCAAACTGAATTATTTGCTAGAAAAATACACCCAAGGAAAAAAAAAATCACTAGAAATTGGGTGCCTTTGAAAAATTTCACCCATTCTTAGTATCCTCCCCCTCAGCTCTCCTGGGTGTTAAATATTAAAGAAAGGAGCTCCTGGCTTTGATACAGAAGTTGTAATTCTCTGCCTGAGGTATTTCCTTTCCTGGTTCTCCTCCCTTTCAACTCAGAGCGAATTTTTTGTTTGTTTGTTTTGGGGGGTTTGGTTTTATTTTGTTTGGTTGGTTGTTTTTTTGTTGCTTTGGTTTTTTGTTTGTTGGTTTGGGTTTTGTGTGTGTGTGAATTTTTATTTTGTTGTTGTTTGTTTTTTAATTCTCTAGTATTTGCCTATTTCCAACAACTCCCCCACGTGGCATGATATCAAATCAGCAGCAAGCAGGCCAGCAGGAACCTATATTCCCATTACCTTAGGCACTACAGTGGAAGCTTTTAAAATGTAGCCAGTAAATTCAGCCTTCCTCAGGGTGATTGCTCAGCAGAAGTCCCTCTTAGGACAATGGCACCACGTGTTTCCCACAACAAGGCAGCCAAAAGGCTCCTGCTGTTACAGGCAGATGGTTGGAGGGTCAGCCATCACAGTGACAGGGCTTTCTGGACAGCTTCACTGGTAAGCAGGTAAGCAGAACTATTGCCTTGTGCCTGGAGAGAAAATGCAAGACCACAGCAAAGGATGGGGAGCCCCACAAAATGTATTGGGAATGGTTGCTTCTGACAGACCCAGTACAGTTACCAAGGCAAGGACAGATATTTTCCAGTTGTCATGAGCCCTGCTCAGCTCTTGGCCTCTCTGCAGTCCTGGGGGGGTGAGGTGCACAGGCCAGGGTGAAATCTCCCCGCTGGAGTTTGGTTTTCCTTTACTAATTCCCTTTTGTTATTACTTTTGTTCCATATCAAAGGCTAAGAGAACATAAGTACCTTGTCTGTCTGAGAACTAAGAGAGGCACAGATAAATCCAGTGGTCCACAAACCATTTTCTTAACCCACTAACACATAAATGAATTACTAAGAAAGCACTGTAGTTTTATTTTTTCTCCTAAAGCAAACCAAATCCTTGCCCAGTGCAGCTCAGCTGAAGTTTATTAGATCACTCTACAGATGCCAACCAGACCCAAGGAACTAGAAGAGAGGTATTTGGGGATACCCACAGAGATATTTGGGGATCCAGCGGTTTGTTACAGGTCTAAACTTCAACTGGTTTCAAGGAGATAAGCATAAGTAGTTCTGGGCTCTGCTCCAATACCTTGGACTTGATCTTTTCTTGTCCCCCACCTCAAAAAAAGAAGATACTTTCTGTGCAGCTCTCACCATATCAGAACAATACTTATACCCAGTAAGGCAGAATATATACCCTTCTGCTTCAAAAAATTCAAGTGTTATGTGTGAAAATCAACTTTAGGAAGGGAACTGGACCTGTGAAGACTCTGAACATGGTCATGGGAGGCAAGCTCCAGAACAAAGCATGAGGTCCTGGGCTTCTGCCATGGATATTTGGTGCCCTGCAACACTTTCCCTACTGCTGGAGACAATGGTGATCTATTTATTTCATTACAGACCTTTGCTGTCTGGGTATTTTAAGCCGCTGTTAATTAGCAGTGTCTGCTTCAGTTGCCACTATAACACTAATTTAGTTTCATGTAGTTTTAAGTGGATTGAAATGTTTCCATCTATAATATTTCTCTCTCGCTCCTTCTGCAAACATGAAATGTAAAAGCTGATCAATATGACAGATAAACCAGACATAACTATGGTGGATGATTTAGATGAACTGACATTTATCAGGCAGTCATTGCACGTTCCCTTACTCCTGGAGTGCAAGGTAGCTTTCCTGTACTATAAAAAGAAAACATACTGCTGGATTTCAGAGACCTAAAATATATTTCTTTCCATAAGGATTATCATGGGCCTCTACAAAGCTAAGTTTTATGTCTTTAAAAAGACCCGTTGACATATATTGTGTAGCAAAGCCTGACTACGCAAACTGGCAGTGGAACATCACCTGTATTTTTGGTCAACATCATCAGTTTCTTCTTGATCTGAGATCTTGACCCACAAAGTACCTTCCTTACAGTTCAACTGAGAAGTGGACATGCAAGACCTTTAGCAAAAAGGTCCTGCATTTCTACACCTAGTTGAACATCTTCCCTTCTTCAATGGCATCAATAACCCTTAGCTTGAAGGCAAGACCTTTAAATGTAGGCAGATGAGTGCTGCTCTCTACACATGAGCTAAATGTCCAAGCTCCCTTAATTGTGATAAGAGATCTGGGCCTTGGTTTGGTTGTTTGATTAGAATCCCAGTACCACTTGACATGCCTCAGAATAGCCAACATACCCACACACAACTGGCAGATGCAATCAAGGACCTTTGTGAAACTTTTCCGGGGCAGCAGCTGGAGCCCATACAGAGAACTCAAGGCCATCTCAGAGATACAAGGTGTTACAGTAGGAAGGGAGTCATGACCCTACCAAATGCAGTCAAATAAACACAAGGAGCAGTTCAAGGGCTCAGCTTGACTCCAGACTCCACTGGCTGTATTGATTGAATCACCACCAACTATAGCAGGACCTGAGTTGCCTAGACCTCATTTGGTCACCCAACATTAGATGCCAAAATGTTGTCATCATCATTTCACAGGGAATTGCCTCTTGTGTGTACTGCCTCAGGTCGCATCGCCCTCAAGTGGAGGAAGGCACGATCACAAGGACCTATGCTGGCCAGTGAACACCCAGATGCTGTTTTCTTTTGAGTACACTAAAAAAAACCAGGGATCTACCCAGTCCTCCAGGACAATGTGTCCTATGTAAAAGCTTCGTTGCAAGAACATAAAGGTTGCAAGTACAGAACAAAAAGCCAGAGTGGAGAAGGCCATAATTCATGCTGACAAGCCACCACCATAATTCAGCCACCTTGTACACTTCCATTATGATACTATCTCACCCAACTCAATGTCAAACAAAAGGTGGTAGCAAAGCCAAGAATATGATTTAGCTCTCCTGGATATCCACTGTGCCTTAAAGACAAGAGAAAGTGTTTGCTTTATCGTGTCATCTGCCTGGTTCACTGTCCAACCATCATGCTGAATGAGTTTGGGTCCTTCTGCTGAAGTAAGCAGGATCTTGCAAAAAGAAGTAAAGATAGAAGATCAGACTGAACTGATGTTAACAATCTGATGTCTGGCAACTTCTAGCACCAAGGTGCTTGATTTTGCAACCTTTGGAGTTTTACTATTGTTCTTGGTTTGACTTTTTACATGTCAAAAAAAACCCCCCAAACCCCAAACCAGCAACAAAGCAACAATGTAAGAACAAGAGCTCTTATGTGGAAATGTACTAACTATTCCCACTTAGATCTAGAGGAAAAAAAAAAAGAACCTACAGATAAAAATACAGCTCTTTACAACTTGAATGAATGACTGATGGTAGTGACAAGTGATTATCTCCAATTTGGAGATAATCCAGAGGACCATACTCTATATGCTCTGTTTACTTGCTAGATGGAGGAATAATGCTGGAAAAAAAATATATTCTGAATCCTTCACATGGCTCTGGGAAGGAGCATTCTCCAGCAGTGGCAACTAACCACACAGAATATGCAGGAAATGCAAACATGAGGTCTCCCCACACTAGTTCACTGACTGGGAAGAGACATTCCTTGTTTACATGTTGTGCTCTTTCAGCTCTGTATCTTACCTCCATGCGCAGGGAACAAAATCTCCTGTGGAGGTGGTTCTATTGCTTGAGATTACCTCTATCTCATTCTCTTCTTCCAAGTCTGCTCCTTCATTAGATCTCCCACTTCATCTTGTAAACTTGATGTTCAGGCTGTAGAAATGGTTCAGCACTCTAACCAAAGTGGGGGCATAGATCAGGTTTTCCAGATTTATAACAAACTATTCTGACTGCCTTAGACATGCCAGGCAAATGGTTGGGGTCAAAAGAAGGTGGCTTCTGGAACAAATCTTATTCTCTGATTCATAGCAAACACATTTCCACTGGAGCATAGCCTGTGCCTAACCTGTTCCCAGATTCCCCTTCTAATCTCAGCCTGGAGCAGCACGTGTGCAGCCCATTTTACAACATAAGGGCCTAATTACATTTTCCAGCTGTACAGCAGACTCCCAGAAAACACAATAAAGCCAACTAATGTGCATTTCTTAGCTACTACTCTTGGACCTCTTGGAAACAATCCATGGCTCTCAGGCTGAAAAGTGGTTTGAAGGATACCTACACCCTTCCACTTCTACCAGGAGAGCTTTTCCTCTCCTCATCCCTGCCCTTTTAGGGCTTCAAGCCTTCCCTTTCCACCTGAGTCCACTTAACATCTCCTCAGACTGGTAATTGCCCTCTGGAAAGCACCACAAAAACAAATCCATCCTCTGCTGCACCATATTGGCTTCAACAGCAGCTAATGGCTTTTTCTCTCCCTGTTGTAATCAGCCTGACAACTGTCTGTATTCTTCTGTCTCTGCATCCGTCTGACTTGGAGTGGGTTTGTGTGAAGGCACCATCTCCTGCTAGTGTGGAGAGAAGCCCAGGTACCAAAGCAGGGAACCCCTTAAGATACAGTTGGTCTGGGAACCAAACCAGCTGCTCTGAGGTTAGCAAGAGTCCCATAAAGGTGTCACAGCAACAGCCAAGGAACAGTGCAGTGGAGAAGTGAAGGAGGGATTTAAATACAAGACAGAAGGGGAGCAATGCTCTCCAAGAATCCCTTGCTCATCAAAACCAAAAGCATTCTTAATGAGAAACGCAGGCCCCAGGCAGTCACAGGGAGTCTATTTAAAGGAGGTTCATATTCTATCCCCTACAAAGTTTGATGGAGCGTTTCATGGTGTGTAAGAGATCATCTAACTTTATCTCCTCTATATAACAGGCTTTAAGCCAACCCTTTTTGGAGCCTGACAATGTGGATTTGGAAAACAGTTCTTCACTGAAGAGGAGGCAACAGTGCTATACACTGTGGCCAAGAGTAGGAGATACCAAAGCACCATAACCTAGAGGTACCACATGGCCTCCTGACTGCGTGGTGCTGGGGTGAATGCTCCCTCAGATGATGCAGCCTCCAGGGTTTGGGGCTATGTTCCCAACTTATCCTGGTTCTTAAGGTCATGATGCAAACCAGCTACTTTGGTAGCGGAGAAGCCTGGATGAAGGTAGAGCTGAGCTGCAAGGCTCTCAGAATGTGAGCCCAAACACACTGGGCATTGCAGCACTGGCCCAGCTTTGCTCAGCAGAGTGGAATGAGCACAAGCTGGACCTGGCATTATCAGACCAATCAACAAATGATTACCTAGAAGGGATTTATACCCTTTAGACACCCTGTTTAAGCCTGACTCTTTCAGGATGCCTCAATATAGCATTTAGCACTGTTATCATCTATGAAATAATATATGATAACTGTTGGAGACAGTGCAGGATATAAATTGCAGATTAGTGTATCTGAACTATTATGGACATCTTAGGGAAATTTTGCATGAGTTAGTCTGACCAATAGGTAAAGAACCTGTGAATGTCAAAGGTGTGAAGTGTTCAGGACTTTTCCCGAGGAAAGGCAAAGAGAAACAGCTTGAGTGTCATGAAGCCAGGAAACAAATTTTTCCTTGTTCAGATTAAGATAAAATGGTGTGATTGTAGCCATCTGCTTCAGCTAGATGAGGATATTTTTAATTATTTTTTAAGAAAATAAAAGAAGAATCTGCATTCCTGTCCCCAAGCTGGCATTCATATGATGTCCTCCACCTCCAGCAGATGCTCCAACCTGGCATGAAGTTTACTCACAACACTTATGCCAAATTTCTAGTATTATCCTGAAAAAAAAAACCCACAAAAAAACAACACAAACCAAACCAAAACCCAACAAGAACACAACGCTTCCCTTTTGATTGTAAGTATATATGTTTCCTCATTTTACATTTGGGTCTATTTCTATTCCACATTCACATTTGCTTACAGTCCCTATCAGTTCTACACATAGCTTTCCCATGCCATATCTGCCTTGCTTTATCCTTTGTAGTACCCATTGTACCCATTGTAGTGATTGATTGTATTATTAGGAAAATTTCCTTTAATCTGTCATCATAAAAACCTAATCATTTTGGGGCAGGATCCCTGAATTCTTGTGAATTATGATCTAACACTTGGGAATCAACAGATGACAGTAATAGGTAAATAGAGGATACTTCAGAGCATCCTGAGGATGCTGAGACCATAAAGACTCAAGACACATTCGAGCTGAATTAGGGTCAGCACCACAAGCAAATTAATGTTTTATGGGCTCACCACATGGACCTTATTTTCTGCCCTAAAAAGGGGACAGTGCCTGTTTGGCTTTCTCTCTGCTACCTGCAGGCTGCTGTGCCTGCCCTGGTGATATAACATCTTCTTGGCTTTGAGTGGCTTCCAGAGGGTTGAGCTCTCACCATGGGAAGGCTCAGACTCAAATCCCACATCAGATCACAGTGGCCACACTCTCATTCCACAAGCCTTCTCTTTCTGCCAGTGACAGCAGGAAAACCAATCGAAGCCTTTCCTCCCCTCATTTCCAATAATTTCCCAAATGAGCCATCAGGACCACCCGTGCTGGACTCCCTGGGTTTCCACAAAAGGCACTGAGATGTACTTCCACTCCCTATAGGTGTGAGCTCAAAAGCAAACCAGCCTTGCTGACTCACAGGCCTCAGTATGGCTCTTCAGCAACTTGCTCCAGATGAGTCACCCCGTGGGTGAGTAATACATTGCATCTGCAGTGCGTATTTATGGCAGTTTTGCATTGACCATGTCAGCAGGGAAATTGTTTGTGTAGAGTAACCATGGAGAGAAAGGAAATGTTGAAGAGGACTGAGAGGTTAGGGATGAGGAAAAACCAATAGGGGAAAACATATTCCACCTCCACAAGCCTGGAGTACCCTACACGTGTGTAATCCTTAAAATTCCTTAATTTCCTTAAAAAGGAAATATTTGCCCGTGGCTGGGTTTTTGGTTTGGTTTGGTTTTTTCCTCTCCTTTCCATGATGTCTTCCAGTTGGGAGAAGCTGAAATGCTGTAAGAACAAGTAGCCTTGTGGTGATGTCATCACAGTCTGGAGACCCTTCAGATCTCACAAGAAAGCTTGTTGGCACAGTGGACTTGACTCTGATAAGCTTTTCTCATGAGAATAACTCTAAGCCAGGCAAGTTCCTCTCACTAGTCTTTTCACCTTACCCTACATATGTCTGTGATCACATCTCACTGGTTTGGCTCAAAAAGAATGACTAAGTGGCTGCTGAGGGTAGACCCACATCCTCACTGCCTTGCTCTCTATTTTTGGGAAGACAAGAGTAGAGGTGACAGGAAAAGGGATGGCTATGTCACTTGGGTCATACCAGTCCCTGCTTGCAGAGATCTCACATGTGTCTTCTCCCCTCCATCAGTACATTTTGTACCATCCAGACTACTTTTGCAAAGGAAAGGGCCAAAAGAATCCAAGCATCCTGTTCCTTAATGATAGGTGAAACATCATTTTCCAGGAACAGCTCACACCACAGGACTTGCAATAGATGGTAAAGGATTATGATGTTGTTATTATTACATGTTTTCATAAACAGCTTATCAGTCAGTAGATATAACCACCTATAAACATTCATACTGATAAGTTTTTAACTATCTGTTACAGATAGGACTTTTATCTACAACATCACTTCACTCTGCAACAACCCAAGGAATTACTCATAAGCATGGTCTGTTTGTCTTTTCTGTTCATCTCCAAACCAGAAGCACCTTTAAGCAATGGGGTTTACAAAGATTCGTGCGTGGCTCAGTTCTGAACATGATTAGTTTGCCCACCTGCCTCAGAGAAACATCTCCCCCTGCAACAAAGGGGAGCAACACAAACCATAGAGTCTCTGACTGGAGAAGTAGCAGAAAATTGCCCTTCTTCTGCAAAAGTTGTACCATGAATGCTCACAGGAAATAAAGTCCCTTCTTTCACTGTGGTACAGAGCTCATTTCACTCACAGCAAAACTCAGCTGAAACTGCTCTTTTGACAAAGATAGTTGGGGTATTTTTTAATTAATCACTTAAAGTCAAGAAAGCAGCAAAAGCAAATGAATATATTTATAGACTGATTTGGACTGCAGAAAAGCTGTACTTTGTACAATGGGCAAACACACAATAAGAACAAGCAAGTTTAATGTTCTTTCCAAACAAACTAGACAAGGGAAAGATTATCCCTTCCTTGGAGCTGCCTTTGCACAGTTTACTGCTGCCTGGAACTGCACTGCCTTCCCTTTGAGGTGTGTTTACCTTAGATTACATATAAAAATTAGCTATGCTGAGGTAAAAATAGCTACACATTCTCTCAGCTTGAAGATAAAGCTCCTTTTCATTACTTTTTTGGTATTCTTTTTTTTTTTTTTTTTTAAATGATCTGGCTCCTTTCAAACTCCCTCAAGCTAAAACCAGTTTCCAGCCAGTCTATACAGCAGCAGCTCAGTCCCTCCAGGCATGGAGCAAGCTGTGCTAGTGGTTACCAGCTGCCAAGGTAAAAGATGCACCCACCACATAAGGACTGTGTGCTGAAAACAATTAAAGACATTTAGCAGCTCTGGCTAGTGTGACACCTTGCAGCCAGTAACCACAGTCCTTCTCATTTCCCATGTGGGAGGTTCCCCGTTGCTGCTGCTAACACTGTTTCTTCTAACCCACAACCACCTAGTTATATTTCACAACCTCCCCAGGCAGTTAAAACCCATTGGTCAGTAAAAGCTGCCCTAGATTGCTCTCTGCAGCCTAGACCCTAGCATGGGAATTGTTGCATTGGTTTTTTAATTTACTTTCAGAGAAGAAGTACCCTGACATGACTGGCTATCAAGTAACCTAAGGTACAGAAAACCTGGTAGAGGCTCCTTCTCAGAGCCAGAAAGCCAGGAGCAAACTCTGATGAGCATTAAGAAATGCAGGGATTAACTTGGCAGAGCTGAATTTACAGCTTGTCTACATGAGGATGTTATTTCAAACAAACGGAGGATGTGAATTAAAAGCATCATGGTTGTGCCAGAATGGCTCTGTGTGTGCACTCTTTTTTCATTTCAAAATCCCTGCTTCTTTCTAGGAGGGACTGGGACAGAATGGCCATGCCAGGTGGGTCTCTGGTGACAGCAAAGCCTCAGGGAGCAGTGTGTGAAGCACAGACAGTAACTTACCCTGAACCTTGGGAACATTGCTGGCAGAAGCAAAGCGTGACAAGGTTGAGGGCCAAAGGTTGAATGGGAGAGCCAAAACTTGCGCTAGTGCTGAGCTGTGTTTGCCAAGAGTGACTGTCCTGGCTCTGGGAGAAGCTGGGATGCCAGCCTGACATTAGAACACGGAGATGAGCCGATTAAACCACGTGGTGGTACTTCTACATTGGAAAAATAGACATAGAATTTTTCATTTCTTGGTCTCAGTCTAAAGCTGAAACTCTTTGGAGCTGAGAGGCACATCTGAAGTGCTGCACAGACACATGACTCTGGGTCCTTCAAATGGAGCATTTTGGGTTCTCCTCGCATACCCTGTCCATGGTGAGTCCCAGCTGCCCCACTTTTCATGTGTGCCTATGAGATGGAGCTGTGCAGTGCTTTCCAGCACCAAGTCACAGCATTTTTGAACTGAAGGTGAATATCTTCATGAAAGCAAGTTAGCTCCAGGTCACCTTCAAGGTCTGTGAGGTCTGGGTGTGATTCTTCTCACTCAAAATAGATCAGAGGAATCCCTCCTGCAAGGAGAGTTTGTTTTGTGCCATTCTGCTGCTCCACCTGAAAGAGTGTGGATCCTCTGCACCATCAGACAGCTAAGGTGAGAGAAAATGAATCTCAGCAAGAGGGATGTGGGGGGACAGCAGACACATGAAAGATGGCTACTGAGGCAGATCTTTAGGCCTTGTATCTGTGACAGAGATGTCCTTGTCGTCTGTTTCAAGTTCAGCTCCATCTACCAGCTTCTGAAAATCATGTGTATTTGGATTCTGGTTTGAATGGAAAATGGGTTTAGGTCAAGACCTGAACTCTTTAATGTGAGTAGTGTATCTCAGTCTGGACTTCATTTCCCATTTCTCTAAAGGTGAATCTTTCCTGCACCTGGAGTGTGAGAAACACACAAAGTGAAAATTTTCCTCAAAGCCTAATGCTGCTGAGATCTGGCAGGAAAATAGAATAAAGGTTTTATTTTGTCAACGGTACACAAACACAGGCATTTTATAAACAAGGAATTGATTCAATTGTTTCCAGAGGTATGAAAGTGAGCAAGAGAGATGCGATTTAGCTATTAAAGACAATCTCAGGAGAGGGAGGGAATTAGTCTCCAGTTGAGCCAGATATTTCCCTCTCAAAAAAATAAATGAATCAAAGTCATGCTCAGTCAGCCAAATTATCCAAGCAGATGCCAGCATCCCTGGTTTCTGTGATTTCAGGAGAGGGATGTAGTATTCTCTCTAAAAGGAGCATCCTGAAGGGAGTCAGGACTGCAGAGTGTTCCAGTTTGAGAAATTTTAAGTAAAGCAAAGCTGGTGAGTCTTGGAGCAGCTCCATGGCCCAAATGTATGGGTTTGATTTGTAGCTTGCTGTCAAGCCCCACTTGGATCCGATTCATGCCTGCAGAGCATGTTGTGTGGGTCACTTCCAAAGCTGCTGCGGAACAGAGCTCCCTGCCCATGCTGGGAGCCACTCTGCTCTGCACAAAGCCTCCCACTTTGTTATAGGAGGGTCTCACCTCTTGGTCCCCTGCTTTGCACTCATGTCCTCTGCCCTGATTTACACAAAGCAGGCCAAGATGTACTTCACAGAATCATTGAATCATAGAATGCTTTGGGTTGGAAGAGACCTTTAAGGTCATTTAGTCCAACCCCCCCTGCACTGAGCAGGGACATCTTCAACCACAGCAGGTTGCTCAGAGCCTCAGCCAACCATATCTGGAATGTTTCCAGGGATGGGGCATCGACCACGTCTCTGGGCAACCTGGGCCAGCATTTCACCACCCTCAGTGTAATAAATGTCTTCCTTATATCTAGTCTAAGTCTACCCTCTTTTAGTCTAAAAACATTACCACTTGTCCTGTCACCAAAGGCCCTGCTAAAAAAAACCCTGTTCCCAACAAAATGAAATTACTTATTTAGCTCTGGAAAGGGTGCTCCCACACACAACTATCTAGTCCTTTCCCCATTACCTAGCACCCACAGGAGCAAGGGCACAGACAGGCATATGCTACAAGACCTTGACTTCCTTCTGGACCTCCAGCTGGTCCCAGGCAGAGCAGCCAAGAGCTGTTCTTTCACAGCCAGTCCCAGGGAAATGTGTAAGTGGCTTGCAACACCTCCTTCTCCTTTCCAAAGCTGCCACGTAAAGATTGGGTCTATGTGTCCCCTTTGTAGGACCAGATGACACTGGGCAGCTGATGTAAGGGCACATGAGCTATCTTTAGCATCCTAGAGAAGCCACAGTGCTCCCAGACACAGTGAAGGATGGAGTTTTTCTGCAGATTAATGTTAAGATCAGTGTTGGGGTGCTTTACCTGGAGCCCCTACCAAGTCGCTAGTACTGCAGGGCCCAAAAGCAACATTTCGTAGGGGCATTCCCACGGATAAAAACCTCCTTCCACCACCGCTCACGCCTGAGGAAGGCTTCCAGAGTGCATATCCCCCCCCTCCCCCGTAGCATGACTGCATCCCCTGGCATCCTTCCCCTCTCCCTGACTCACAGCCTGAACTCTGCGGTGGGCAGGGGGCCAAGGAGGAGTCGAGTTTAACTCACAGTGCCCTGCAAACCTCTTTGAGGAGGGTTTTCTGCTTAAGGACAGCATGGAATAGATCCAGCGGCCAACCCTGCGGCAAAAGGCAGCTAGGACCCGGGGGAAGCCTGGCTGCTCGCCCTCCCCTGCTGTGTTGCATCCACGTCTTCTACAGCAGCTCGGCTTTCTCTCTCACATGCCCTGCAATGAGCTGACTCTTCCTCAGGCGGAGAAACACGGGGCCGACGTCAAGCAGCCACCCTGGCTGCCTCCCGGAGCCCTGATCCTATTAGCGGAGAGCCGGTGGCATCCAGCCCTGCCAGCCACGGGACACCACGGGGACTCGCCAGGGCCACCCCTTGCTCCACGTGAGCTCTGGAGGGATGGCTCAGCCAGCCAAGTGTCCTTTGCCCTCTCTGAGGGACATGGCAGGGGAACGTGCCAGGATTCATCCTTGACAAGCTTGGCTGGCTCAGGCAACGGCGTGGCAAAGCAGCATCTCCTCTCCTGGCAGCGCCAGGATGTTTGGGTTTGCTCACTGGCTGGCACAGCTCAGCCCACTGCCCTCCACTGCCAGCGGTGGTGTTAAGCAATTCGATGTGAGCAATTCCCCTCTGTCTCCTTATAAGTGAGCAGCCCTCTGACGCGAGTGCCCGTGGTATGTAGCCACGAGAGCCCCTATTCCCTTACTCAGAGGGGTCCCTGTGGCCGTTACGCAAAGCAGAGCTGGGCAGTACAAACTGGCAAAGATGGCTGGGATGGATTTTTGGAGAATCCTTCATGTTTTGAAGAATCTGTCATTTTTTGGTGAATATTTTATTTTTGCGTGGCTGGCATTTATGCACAGATACAGATACGTGGATGCACCGATACCCTTGCAGCAACAATGACTTCTTTTCTAGCAGCCTGAGCCCCTGGAAGAAAAGTTTCTCTGGGAGGAAAGCTCCCACTTCCAGGCAAACTAAACAGAGCATTTCATCCTACAGTTTCTGCCCTGGGAATATTTCTGTGTCACCTGGGCTTGGTGTTTGCCTGCTGTAGGTCTGATCCCAGTGTGACCATCTGGATCCATATCAGTACCTGGGTCAGTGTGTGGAAGGTCTAGGCCTGTTCAGATAAAAATATAAAGAAGGAGGGAGAGAGGAAGACCAAGAGAAAGCCAGTTCTATAAAAGGTTGTCTGAAAGTTGGATTCAAACCAAAACCAGCATGGAAAATATGATCACACCCGAGGGAAGGAATTTTGGCCAAGAAGGATCCTGGTCTTTCTGGACAACCAGAGACCTATCACAGACTTGAAACCTGGCACGAGACGCACACGTGGAGTTCATAAGCCATGCCATATAAAAAGGGAGCTCTCGTAGCATCTCCACATAGCTCCTGAGATATGCACAGGCTCACAGGTTGTGGGAGACAGCATATGGCCTTGCCACTTGCAATACCAAGACTGCAACAAGCCAAGAAAGCTGCTTGTAACCTGGTGGCTCTTCACCATGACAAACGGACTCCTTCAACTGGATGCATTCTGCCCAACCTGCTTGCAGAGTTGGTCTGGAGCTTTTCAGTAGAGATGCTGGGAAACCTGAATTCTGGCATTGACCCTAGAGATGTATTCATGGACAAGGGGGTCGGATTTATTTATCTTCTCTGGGCATATACACTGCTTTCAAGTGAGATAAGTGGGTAGTCACACGTAGAGCTTCTGCCTCTCCCTCTACTCCATGCACTGCACATCATGCTGCTGACTGTTAACCCAGGGAAGCTGGTTGGTATCAAGCCATGCACAAAGAAATAACTATATTAGAGCCATCACTGGGTCAGGCACTCCACTTACAGCTGTGACCACAAGCAGGTGCTTTAGAGGAAAGTGAGAAGCTCTATTGCAGCTTTTCCATCCACCCTCTTCCTCACATCTGCTCAGTGTATTTACCACTGTCTTTCAAAATGCACATGATTACTTTGGTTTTGTTTCATATGGTTGAACCTGGTTAGGGCCCCTAACTGGGCCTGCTGGGTCAGCTACAGTACTAATGCCAGTAACGCTCAATTAGGGAATAACTTGCCCCCAGCAATCCAGCTCCTGTCTGCAAGAGACAAGGTCATGAAGAATCACCATTCATCCATTTCCTCTCAGTCTCAGGTTCCTTCAGATGTTCAGCTGCAGAAAGTACAATTTTCCAAGCTGTAACTAGCCAAGGGCACTTATCACCAACAGCCCTGACCTAGAGAGGTTTCTTCAGAGCCACCTGGTCTCCCTGGGAAGCTTGCAAACCTCCTTCTATCGCATCACATCTGACAGCAGCTCATAAATCAGCCTGCAGTTGCTGGCAACCCCTTTGAGGATCCTGGTCTGCAGTTTGCGTTTGCAATGAAGTATGTGCACAGGTGAGGAAGGCCCTGGGGGAAGGCAGCCAGCTCTGGATGCAGCTGCTGGCTTCAGGAACATCCACGGATCCCACGCTCACACGTGGGGCTGAAGGCAGCCTGGCAGTCACAGCTCGGTGGGTTCATGCGGGTTGGATTCCACCGTGACCTGTGCAAACTGCTGCTCAGCCAACCTCTTCCCACGTCCCCTGCAGCTGCAGCCACGCCAGAGAGCACTGCAATTGCCTCCCTGTCCCTCCCAGCAGGGCTTCACCTGATCACGTCAACTGTTTTTTCTGGCCTGCTTCTTCCCCAACAACCCCACCTCTCTATTTCAGCAGAGATTCAATCTGCAACATTTGGAGATGATTATGTTTGAAACTGGGATCAGTGCTGCAGAGTAGCATTGAGTTCACTACCACCTCTCCCTTCCCAAGTCTGTGTTCAGGAATAGTTTGATCCAAATCTCTGCATTTTCATACTATGGAAAGAGCCATGGACTACACTGTCCTGGACCAGATCTTATTTCTTTCCTTAAATAAATGGAAAGGTTTATGTGCAGCACCAAATTGAAGTAAAATAAAATAAAATACAGAGGTTAAAAATAAAACTCTGAATCTTACCAGTAACAGAGTCCAGCAAGTATTTCCATCTAATAGCAATGCATTACATACAGACCCAGGGCTCTACTCTCCCTTTGAAGATCGTGGGAATTTTGCCATTTATTTCTGTATAAAAAATAAAATGCTGAATACTCACTAAGAGCCTGGTTGGCTGCTGACTGAAACACTTTGTGAAATGAAATCATCCCAGGCTTTCTGTCCAAGAACTGCCTTTGCCGAGTCTCACACTGGTCATGTGAGTTTGGAAATGTCCAATGTACTGGGAATGGATGGTTTGAATGCAAGCTGGTGGCTTCACTGTGTCCACTCATCTGCTGCTGCTGATGTGACATGGTACCTGTGTGATGTCAAAAGGGCTGTTGGGTGACTTTCTTCACTGTGTCCCTGAAGTGGCTTTTGAGCATTGCTTCCTCAATGCATGTGCAGAAACTGGAGGCAGGGAGGAGAAATGGCAACCCATAGAGCCCATGGGAGATACCAGAACGATGTCAGGGTCTGCTGACTTCTCAGGTTGAAGTCATCTTGCTCTGGATCAAACTGGCTATTCTACCACTTCGGTCATCCAAGTAGAGGGTCCAGGTGAAGATGACCTTAAGACACTAATGCTCAGAATATGCAACCAGGATTCAAGAAATCAGTGAGAAGCTGAGACTTTCTACAACTTTGGGCTGCCAGATTCTTGATTGCTACCCAGTCAATGGAAAAAAAAAGCAGTTGCTATTGAATGCTGACTTAGAGCTTCTCTTCTGGCTGACACAGGGGTGTCTGCACTAGAGGTCAGTCTGAATTGCTCTTTTGAACTGCAGTGTCATTGAAAATGTTTCAAACACAGCTTTTAATGTGATCTTCTGTCACCTCTTAACTGACCAAATATTTCAACACCTGAAAGTTCTGCTAAAACCTGAACACATGTCACTTCCCCTCCAACCGTCTTCAGCTAATGATTAGTGTGCTGGGGGAGAAATGGCAGAAGCTAATCTTTAATGAGGAAAGAGTCTGTTGCAAAACAGACCTCCATCCATGCAGACTGCCAGGGGTGTTGCTTGAGAATGGCACCAACTTCTCAGTCCTTACTTTCTTGCAAGCACCTTGTGCCAGGGATCAAGAGATCCTGTTGAAAATTTCTTCTGTGTTCAGAGATGGTCTATTCTTGATAATAAATTTTGAGCCCAGATTGTGGCACTTAGTCATATATGTTGATATATAGCAGCAACGTAACAGTAAATAACAGATTCCCATCCCTTCGTTCCCCCTCTTGGAATTTAAGCTGAGACTGAAAATCTTTCAACTTTTGTTGTCCTTCTCCAAAAGGAGAAGGGAAACCCATATTTTTAAACAGCTCATTTTCAGAGGAGTGCTAAACAAGACGAAAGTCCCTGCCAAAGCAGTGGAACAAAAATTTCATACATGCTGAGCAAGAAGTTCCCTGTTCCTTATTCAACCCCCTTTTGTTATGGGATCAGTAGGAGACCTAGCCCAGTACTAGTCATGAGTGACCTGACTAACATTGTCTGTCTCATAGCGTCCTTCGGGTCAGCAAATACATTTGCACCCAAACGGATTATCTCCAATGCAAACCTTTCTATAAACACTCTTGTCTTATGCAAGTAAATTCTGGGGATTACCCTTGATTACCCCACCCTACTTGGTATCCCATTTTCTGCTTTCCTATAGGCTTAAAATTATTAGCCCCTTCAAAAATAGTCCTGTGGATGAAGTGCTATAGGAGCCACAACAGTGGCTGCCTAAATAACAATCTTTTCCCCATAGGCACTTCATAACCTTCTCACCAATAAACTAAGGTGGTGTTCTTCATATGGGATTAGCTTGTTCCAGGACACCTGGAGTTTATATTACCTAGCTGAAAACAGACAAGGAGTGAAAAGGTAGGAGGAAATTCAGTCTGAGCAGAGAGAAAAACAGAGAAGTGAAAGAATTCAGTAAAAAGGGAGAGCTAGGGAATGAAAAGGCATGGTCCTAGAAGGCAGCATAATTCAACTACTTATTTGACAGAAGTGGCAAGAGTCAGAAAAAAAATGCAGAAGGGATTTTGTAGTGATCAGAAGTTGAAAATCATAAGAACAATAACAAACTGGTAGAAAAAGGGAATAAGGATATTAATAGATTAAATAGATAGATTGATTAATTAATTAATTAGGAATAATAGATTGAAAAGATGGGAACAGCAGGTGCTTCTAGGAAGGGAGCTATCTGGGACTCACAGGTTAAAATTCAGAAAGGAAAATCCCATTGCAGGAGAAATGCATCAAGAACAAAGTTTTCTCTTGCTAGTAGGTCCTGCATTGACAGAAGACCTTCCTTCAGATTTTCTTTTCTGGTGCCTGAGTGTTCGGTCAAACTGTTGCCAGGTGTTCATGTCCCAGACCTACCTGAACATATGACTTAACGTGAAAGCAGGCACAATTCTATCACGTGGACCTGGCAAAGCTACAGTAACATCAACTGCTCCCAGCCACTACCATCTCCAAAGTAAAACACTAGGATGCCACAATGTCAAGGGTTCAGTGGTCAAGGGCTGAGAACAGATCAGGACAATGTTTTTTTCCAGTCTGAAATGACCCCTGGGAGGAATATTTGTTTTCTTTACTGGCAGGGCTCATATAGATAGATCAAGAACCACAGCCCTGTGACCTCATGCAAATGGGTACCGTGATACATACTGGGATGAATGGCTGCCAGTGGCCCATGGGACATTGCATGGAAAAGGGGGGAATGCATGAAATCTGAGAGGGAGCTGGAGACAGCTGTGATCTGCACTCTGAGTACTTATGGTCTGACAGGTCTGGGGCATTAGTAGCTCTCACAACATCCTCACCAGCACTTCTATTCATTTGCATGTGATTTTGGTAACAACAAGAAGGTGGGAAACCCTCAATGAACTAATCAAAGGAAACCACAATGGGTACATCTTTATAGGCTATAAGATCCATGGAAGCCACAAGCAATTAATTTGCAACAAACCCCACCTTTAAACAACCTTTTCTAAGTCATTTTAGAAGAACATAACACGGCAGGAGCTTCACTTCTCATGAAGTTTTTTATGCCAATCCAAGGGAACCCATTTTGTACTTTATAGCCCTTATGTTCAATATTTAATTATTAGCTTTTCCCCTTGTAAATTTAAATCTGCTCCCATTACATTTAGGGAACAATAGTGAAACCCTCCTGTAACCAATTTAACGCCTTTAAATTCCCATGGAAGGTAGCCAAAGATCTTGTATCTTAATGGATAGTAAAATGTCTACCTTATTTTAGGGGAGGCAAGTTCAAATCCTGGTATGGCTATATTTATTGAAAGAGGCTGTTGCTTAACTTTTTAGTGACTGAAGATTAATCCTTGCTCATTACACTAAAATGACAATGAAATATGCAGCAGATTGTCCAAAGTATTTTGCATCCCCTAAAGGGAAGCTAGGAAAACAATAGCTTGATCCCATAGAAATATACGCACCTTCCAAAAAAGGGGAAGATAGTTATCAACTCAAGCATCTTATTAAGCAAGAGAAAGAAAAAAGTTTGTTAGAGTGACCATGCTCATCACCACACTGAACAGAGGGATGTTTATGAAGCCCAGTGGAAAATCTTCATTCTAGATCAGGGACTTAATTTTTTATTCTTCATTCCACTGGAAGACGATGGCAAATCTTCTGACTGCACTGGAAGAGCACAGCTCTCCAAGTCTATCTCACCTTCCTCACAAAAGGTGATATAAATCCAGCTACTGCCTGATGAAGAGACATCCAGCAAACACACCACTCAGCATATCCATGGTCAATTGAGACCCCATTCCCTTCTGCCTCAACTGTTGGACTTTGATCTTAAAAGAACAGCTCACCAAGTTAGGGTGGGAAGTGCAACCTCCATGACACATTTTACATTTCATGACACTGACCTCAGTTAAATGAGTACTTCTCCTACCAAGTACATCTTTTGAAAAGATGCTGTTAGCACACTGATGACTAACTAGTTCTAGCTTTCACAGTTGTTGTTTTCCTCTCAATGCAGGCAATTTAAACCAACTTTCTACTCTATTGCATTGATGGAGTAACCTGTACAGTCCTCAAGAAACCCAAGTCTCTTATTTCATACCAGCTTCAGATCCATAAAACAACTCACGTTGCCCTGAATGCACCATGACTTCTGTCCTTACCCTGATCATGTGGTCCAAAGCTTACATTTACACCTGTATGATCTTCCATCCTGTTTTGAGCAATTTGGTCCTGTGGCTGACCCTAGTGAAGAAAATCACCAAATGCTTCTGCTGACACAATTTGTACAAGAAAACTTTCACTTAAACCCCAAGCAACCCTTGTTTACCTTCTTCTTTCCAGGTTCATGACTAAATATCCTATTCAGTTTTGGGAAATGTGATGCAAAGTACCCAGAAAATGAGGGGAATAGTTAGAATAATAACAAAAGTAGTGTCTTTTTAATGAACAGAGAGGTTAATGGAGCATTTGTGTTAATCAACCTTTATTAAATGAGTTCAAGTGACAGATGAAAGACCATCAAAGTATCCTCAACTCAAATACTTTTTTTAGAGGCACTGACCCAGGATCAGTGATGGCATGAAGACAAAGCCCTTCATTTTCTTCAGTGCCATTCAAATAAGCAACATGGAAGCAAAGTTCATGTCCCAACCATGCATTATGCAGGATAACCTAGTAGAGTTTCATTAAGTATACAGAATAAGATGAGTCCGGAACCTGGTCCATCTAGATTAAACAGTATGTTGCAGTTCCTGAGCTGAGTCCAGGACCCAGGACTAAGCTGGCCTGACTGCTAGAAGTCTCTCCAGGTAGTACTGCCAGCTTGGACAAGCCCAACTCTTATAGTTGAGGAGCTTTTGATGAGGTGTTTTCCAGACCTAAGGGGTCTGGTTCTGTTTATGTTTACTCTTCCTTAATTATAGTTGATATATTGAGTCAGAAATGTGTTACTAAGCCAGTATTATAATGATGCTGTACAGTTCCTGGAGGAGCAGCTTTTAGTAAATGAAAATGTTTGAATTTAGGTGTCAGTGTGAGTGAGCTATCCAACTCAGAGGAATTCTAAAGCTCAGTTTAGTGAACTATGGATCTCCAAGGCAGAGTAGGCAAGATCTGCTGCAGGTGGGGCAAGGAAGGCTCCTTGGAAGGGATATCAGCACAAGAAAGTGAAATACACGCACAGCAGTGTGCTGCACTTATGGTGAACATCCTTCCACACCAGAAGTTCTCTTCTTAACTCAAACTTCTTCTGCCTTGGTTGAGAAGACTTCAGCATCTAACATACATTACCCTGCACACTTGATAAACATGAGTAAGTTAAATCACAGCTGTGTCTGGAGTGGAACATACGAGTTGTTTTTTATTAGGTCACAACTTGGTTCAAAAACATGAAACTAATTTTGGTTTCATTTCATGTTCATGTGCATCTTCAGATTGTGCCTGGGTTTGTATGGGTGGCTGGGGTGTGCTGAGTGCACATGCATATCTCAAGAATTGGAGACTTTCTTAGGGTAAGTTATTCAATGGCTTTTTTTTTTTTTCCCCCTTTCTGTGTCTTTCTCAGTTTCCAGTTACATTCTAAAATTTTTGCACACCCAATTTCTGGGAAAAAACCCTCTACCAAATAATTTTGATTAAAAATTCCTAGCTAAAGCTCCCCAATACCAGTCTGCAGCTTGGTCAGTTAACAGGACTATTCAGTACAAATATTGCCTTTATTAAGATCCTGTCATTTGTGAGCACTTGGGTGGTCATGTGAAAATCCACTTGGACAACTTCCTCTGCAGGTTACATTTCAGTCTTGGAGAAAAAAGAATAAATCTATATATGTGCCTATTTCTACCTCCATAGAAACACAAATTTAAACCTGGACCTCTAAATCTATTGCATGGACATAACAGTTGTGCATTTATTGCAGGTAGACACCAGGGAGATACATGTACCAGCACATAAGCAGATCTGTGTGCAAGATCCCTCATTAGGCCAACCAAAAAGGCTGGATTGAGTGAACAAGCTACCTCAACAAATCCTCGCAGAGCCTGAGGAAGGGTTTCTTTTGTTCATGGATTTTTCTAACTATCTTGGTCTAATAAAACAATTTTGGTCTAATCAAAAACAACACCTTACCCTACAAGACTTGCCTCACGTGTTTTCCTTGACCACCAGTGGTCCAAAACCACCAGATGAGAAGTGTCAGCTCTCCAGAAACCACTTGTGACTCAGATTGCCGGAAAGCACTCTAATTCCCAAATTCAGACCAGTTGCAATACAAGGTTTTACCCACGATAAGAGGTTACGTCTCATCCATTGTTCAGATCACCTTCATTTCTGATGACTTTTGCTCAGAGATTTTTCACTAATTTGTGTACATAAAGCTTAGTGGAAAACTCTTGCCCACAAGTGATCCAAAATGCACGTTCGTAATAACTCAGATGCTATGAAGGTGGCTGATGATCGCTTTTATTTGATGGTAAGTACAGTATGTGGTTTTCTTTCCTGACCTGTGCGCACACTGTGGTAACGCACAGCTAGTAGACCAGCTCATTAGCCCTTTGTCAAAATCTCTGAGATAATTTCAGGTTGAATATAGTGCAGAATTAAAAAAAATAAAAAAATAAAAAAGAAGGGAAAAAAAAAAAGGGGAAGAGAGAAGCTTTTCATGTGAAAGGGAAAATAGGGGGAGGAGGGTAAAATCACCAGGGTGAAGTACAACATGTTCGGCAGACTCTGGTCTCTTGGCTGCCTGCCCGATGACTTTCCTGAGTGGAGCTCTCCTAGCAACCAGTCCCCAGCCATCTGAATTTTTATGTATCGCTATGTCGGCGGTGATGTCACAGTTTCCATAGCTACTATCAGCTGGAGGAACGATGACACTTACGCTGCTCAGTAGCTGAGGAAAAAAAAAAATAATAAAAAAATATTGGCCTGGCTGAAATATTTCAGGCAACTCTCGGAGCCGCGTGCTATCGAGCTCGCGCTTCGGCACGCCGCAGTGCACGCTGCCCCGCTTTTTGCTGATGGAGCCATTCTTCACGTGCTCCAAGCCGCTTTCGGCTGGGCACAGGAGGCAGACGCATCATCTGTGCTGCAGCAGCTGCTGCAATATTCATCCTCCCCTAAGTGCTTCATTGTAGAAATTAAATATTGTTATTAATTAAGCTCCCCATCCCACAGGCTGCCCAGCCCTGTCTGGTTAGAGCACACACTTGTGAGAAGAGAACAGGCAATCCATTTGTCATGCGGTGACAACTTCTGGCATTGGGAATGAAGTGTTTCAATAAGAGAAGGCTTTGATCTTATTCATAACAGAGTATTTAAATAATTGCTAACCGGGCAGAGACTTCAGGCATTATCCCAGGGAGTGTTTCATTATTACAAAAGGTTAAACTGAGCCTTTGGTGCACAAGCCAAAAAAATAGGAGGGCTCAATAAATTTGGTCAAGGGATTAAGTTTGAAAGCATGGCTCTGCTAATGCAAAATAGACCAGAGGCCAGGAGATGGTCTGAACACAACATCCCCTGAGAATGAACATGGAACATGGCACAGAGCAAACAGACAGAGCACTTGAATCTCACAGCTGATAGTTTGGATTGCAGCAACTTCTAAGCTCAAGTCAGAGAGCTTCTGACAGTACTTTGAATTTCACAAAAGCACAAAACGCTGAATCTTGCCCACAGAGACAATATTGTCCTCTGCCATAATATCAAGCCACACTCACTGTGCTTGGGGCTTCTCACACATTACGTGTTCAGAGGATAAAACTCACAGGCATTGATAGCAAAACTCTGAATGACAGTGGGATGCTTTTTCACTCAGCCAAATCACACTTTTCCTACAAGGGTTCTTATCATGATTCATCACAAAATGCTGAAGAAATAATGCTGGGAAAAAAAAAAATCCTAAGAACAAATAATCCTGAGAAATAACATTTTGGCTGGTGTCAGGCAAAGTGTGGTTCTTGCAAGAGATTTTGAAGGGATGAAGTGAGTTAGGGACCTGCACTGTGGCTTGTGTTTGTAACTCTTTGGGATACACCTGCAAGGGGAGTGAGCTGTTCAGCACATGCTGTTCACTAGCCCCACTATGAAAATACCTTGAAAATACTATGATCACCTCTGCAGGTCTATCTCATGGCTATTCATGCTGCTGAGACCAACAGCAATTCCCTGAGATTAAAATAGTCACAGATTAAATGTGAGCACCTACATCTCTGCATGTGATCTGGCACCTAAATTCCCCTTGTAGTGGAAGAAGAGCTGGTTAATAGACCCAAGAAGCTAGAGTGCTGTTCATGTCCCCTAGGGTAGATACTTGCCTTTGGTCGGTTAAACCATCTCTGACTCATCTGATGTGAGGTAAGATTCACCTTCCAGATGCAGGCATACCATGTCATTTCATCTCATTCAGGTGGGATGTCCCCAGGCATTTCAAATGTCACTAGAACTTTCTGCCCTAGCTCCTCATATTCATGCAGATATATTCACTCATGTCTTCTGTGATAGATGTGGTGAGATTCCATTGCCCATGTACAGGCAGACAGTGTCCTTTCAGGTGCTCTGGATATCCTGTCTCATCTCTGAATGCTGCTCCAAAACATCACAGGTCTCCTGTAAATCCCTGGTCCTCTTCTCCCATCTCTTGTGGTTTTCCCTGTGATGTCCTTGCACTCTAGAGCTTTCCAAAAGGTACAACTTACTTAATGTAAGCAACTTATTTCTACCATTTACTGTGTGGTTTCCAAGATTACATTCCATCCTTCAGGTTTATCAGTTCAAAGAGCCCACAATGTGTTGGAATATGTGCTGGATACCTCATAGCCATTCTGGCCTATACCCAGCCAGTCTCCTTTCAGCTTCTTTGGACCTGACCCACACATAAACTCTGCTGAAACAGAAACTCATGCAAATGCTTTCTTTCTTTGCATACACTTATTATACAATGACACATCAGAGGATACATAGCCATAGGCCTGAGTATTCAGGAGAGGTATCAGAACCAGAGGTAGGTCTTCTCGCAATGGGTAGCTGTGCTGTGATCCTCTTTGCCATAGGAAGGGGTAGATGTTAAAAAAAAGTACATGAGCATCTAGGTAGATCCATAAGACAGTAGACAAATTCATAGAAGAGATATCCCATGAAAGTTAGTAAATATAAAGAAGCCACATCCCTCTCAGAGTGGTGGCTGGGGCTTTAGGGAGCTCTCAGAGAAATACATGTTGTAATCCTGTTTTAAACCCTTCTCTAGGCAAGCAACTCATGACCACAGTGGGGAGGAGGATATGGGACTTTGACTCTGCATGGCTGTTCCTATGTTCCTACTATCCAATAGCCATATTTTCAGCATGTTATTTTTGTGTGCCAATGAGAACCCCCCCACCTGCTGAGCCCTGGACGAAGGGTCTCAAGTTCTGCCTCACACTGAGATCTGTAAGGTGGTCCAGATTCATGGCATAATATCTTCTTACCCCTGTTCAACAGCCTCTGGGATCTCATTGACTCTTACTTCTTATTACAGCAGAATTTAAAACAGAAAATTATCTCTTGGCTGGCACAGAGAAGATTTTTTGCAGAGACTGAAGCCTTCTGCCTCTAGGTCATGCTGATTCCCAGACAGTAACAGTCTCACTCAGTCCTTCCACTCTGCAGATCTGAGAGAGGTTTCCAGAGTAGAGACCATGCCTTTGGTCCCTAATTCAATGCCCACCATCTGGGCTTTTCTGTGCCACCTGAGCTGCAGTGATGCTGCTCCATCTATGTAGCTGACCCCACAGGATATCCCCAGGTATCCTGTAGCTCTGTATCTTACCCTCCAGCCACCTAAGCTGGGCACCCACCCTCCCTCTGCTATCCTGGAGACAAACAGACACCTCCCAGGGACAGCTCAGAGGAGAAGGAAGATGCAGGTATCACCTATCAGCATCAAAGATGCTGAAACAACCAGTTGACTCACCTTGAGGCATTTCACCCTCTTAACACTGTCCCTCTCGGAGCAGCGAGCTGGGAAATCAAGACATGAATTCTCACAGTGCCTCCCTCACTCTCTTTATCTGAGATCCCTCGCAGGCCAAGCCAGCATTAAGTAGGTGATCTTCACATGATCAGACAACTGCACACTTGGCAAGGGCTCTGTGGCTTCACGAAATCACAAATCCACGTATCATTACCCCGAATGCTGGGACAATGCCTACGCTCACCCTTGAGCTTTTCACACAGGCACTGGTGGTTTATTTTCCGAGAGATAATTAGATTTGCTAGTGACCATGTGTCTGCTTCCAAGTAACATTGGATATGCTATTTTCAGGCATAATTCAGAGTAACCTACAGCAGCAGCTCGGGGTGGGGGGGGGGGTTGGCTTTTTTGGGGGGGGGTTGTTTTTATTTTTGGCAAGTGTTTTGCAACAACACTGTAAAGTTTTTAATATGCCATCATTTCATTTCAGTTGTTAACACAGATGTCTGTTGAAAGATAATATTGCACATTGCAATCTTTCAGGCACCAGCACAAGACCGCATTCTCAGAGAAGCAAGTCCTTGGCAGAGTTAGTCCCTGAAAAAACACCCTTGGAAAATGTGTGAGAGCATTTCTCTCAGGCCTGATGCCTGCCTAGAAAAGACTGGGCTTGTTGAAAGTGTGAATGTACACATCTGTACGTACACCAGGCAATTTGCTCAAGGAATCTCTGTACCTGCACACTTCATGCTAATACCTGCACGTGGGAGTGACTCACTGTGTATGCACTTCGGTCATTTGCAGAGGACCTTATGAGGAACATATGTGGAACTGTGATTGCTTTTGTGATCTAGAGACGTGACCAGCAAACACAATCAGCGGCTAGTCCAAGGCTCATTCAAGAGGAATTAACCATTGATGGAGAATGTGAATGAAAAAACTTGAGCATATGCACCTTCATGCTTAGTGCTCAGCACAGCCTGTCTTAGAGAGAGGGAAGAAAGCTTTCCTCTGGCCTGGTTCCCTATGGAGGACCATTAAATGGTCCCACCATCTTCCTCTGAAGCCTGATATGGTGATTTTCTCCTACCATCAGTCATATCCTCTGTCCTCGTACATAGGCACAGCAACAAAAAGTGCTGTGGGCAGCAGAAATAGCTGGAGAAAGCTCACCCTGGAGCTGATGACTGCAACAGAGAAGCCACCACAGTTAGTTAGTGAGTGAGGTGTCCCTGTTTTGGTCTGTTTACAGATGCCTACCTACCCCTCTGGCAATGACACAACATGGCCAGCTAGGCTTCATTTCCAGCTCCCTACCACTGTTCATCCCCATCTCCCTGCTCCTCCATCGCCTTTCACCACAGTTGCATTATGCTCACAGTTCTTGGTCTGCTCCATCAGTGCACAAAGGACCACATCCAGACCTGCTCAGGCATCTTTTTTCCTCCAGGAAAGCACTACCCCTTGGCTCAGCTGGGAGTGAGAAGACACCTCCTATAAAGTGGCACACTTCTTCTGGGAGAGCCTGTGGCCTCAACACCCTCATCCTTCCCACCCCCTGGCTCTCCCAGGGTTCCTCTGGCTGTCCCACCCTACAGCTCAACCCAACCAGATGCTGTGAAACAGGATTCCCCACCGTGCCATGGCATCCTGAGGCCTCCCAGGGGGTTTCATCTTGGTTGGGTGCAGAAGCATGCCTGCAGGGCAGCACGGAGCTGGTACCAGCAGCGCTGCGATGAATGTTTCAGAGCAATTCAGTCCTTCCCTGAATGAAATGCTGTTCGCTCACGGGCCCTGGCTCCCATTGTCACTCGGTGATGAATGGGGCATCAGCGCGCCGCAATACTCTATTTGTTTTAGAGGTCAGTGTCAGACTGAAGGGTATTCTTCATAAACCAAATCGGGGAGTTTGTGCTTACGTGACCAGATTGGCAAGAGCATGTGAAGCCCCCAGTAGCTCCCATTGTCCCGAATGGGAACAGAGCTCTTTTGAAGACCTTACCCATAAATTATCTGCCACTCTCCACTCCCCCCTGGTCTCTACCAGCTCCTCACTCATGCTTTAATTCAAATACCAACTAAGATGTGAAGGGCTTGTGCCATCACTGAAGGTTTGTTCCTATCTGGGACCACAGTTTTGGTTCCTGCAGGAACAGCACAGTATCTGACACCAACCCCCAGCCCTGGTGAAAGGATATCATAAGCTGGGCAGGGATATTCCTTCTTTGTTTCTCTTTTCTTCCCCTCCTGCCTCTAATCATCATCTAGTCTGATCTGTCAACCTGCAGGGGGAAGCACAGTGTAGGGGGAGGGAGCAGTCACTGGGAAGTCAGCATCAAATAGGACAGGAGATCATCATTTTGCCTCACTTTATAAATAAGACTGTTTAGAAGCATCTTTTTTGTTTCTTTTTTGCTGGTGATTTTGAGATTCACACAAGAGCTACAGCCTGGGAGACCATGTGTTGGGTTGGTATTTCCAGCCAAGACACATGGGACTGGCTGCCTGAGCATGGCTATAGTCACAGCCATGCTCATGCATGCTAAAATCCTCATCCCTCTTCCTCCGTGGACACAGGGAGATAGACCTACATGTTGAGCATCTCCTGTGTAGTAAGAAACCAGATGATGAAGTGGTCATCCTTTCCTTGTGCTTTGTCTGCATCTGGCTGCCAGGGGACACACAAGCTGGAGACCTCAAAAAGTGTAAGAGAGGATGTCTCAGAAACAGTCCCATCTTTTCTTTCCTTGAGGCCTTAGTGTAACACACCAGCCATACAAACTGGGGGCAGACATTAATAGTTTTGAGATGGGTGTTGAGGCACAGACTTTTCCCGTTGCCAGTCCTGCATTTCTTCATTTTATTTTAGGGTGCTGCAATGCCAACTCCGTTCCCAAATGTCTACAATACCTGGTCAGGAATGTCTACAGATGGAGGAGATTCCAGTAGACTTAAACCTAATCACAGTACCTATTTCTTACTATTGATCATACCAGTCACTTGTCATGACCCTGGTGTACAAAGAGCCACAAGACCTAGCAATCATTCAGGTTAGAGCAGATTAATTTCTCTGTATTTGTCTGCATGTCCCATCCTTGGAGAGGAAACAACCTTGGATTCCACCAGGACATCCATTGTTCCAAAGTGGGTCTCATTGTAACTCCCCAGTCACTGGAGCTTTCTTCTCCATTTGCACAGAAACATTTTCAGCCCTGTTTCTTATTAAGAAGTTGGGATTTCATGACCTTTTGCAGTGCAGAGATCTGGAGATTATTTACTAAAATAGTCTATAAAATCCACAACTGCTGCATGCACATCGTTGATAGAGGAGAACAGCAAGATACCTCTCAGTGTCAACGGTCCAGCCTGATAAGATCTGTGGTTGAGAGTGTGCCTTTGTGCATGTTGCACAGCAGATACTCAGCGTGGGGACCATGAAAAGCATTTTCTCTTCTCACTGTGTGACTTTTGCTGCTTGCTTCATACAAGTCTTTCTGTAAAAACAACCTGGCCTGGTGAAAGTGTGATTAGATATTATACCCACTATGGGGAAAATGTCAGCATGAGGGTAACAGGCTGTAGTGGGCAGGGGAAGGTGTATACTAATCCTTCTGATGCTTCTCTGAGGCCTCCAAGTCTAGCAGAAGGTGTGGAGCTATCAAATCCCTTTCACAATCAAGTCCTTTCTCCTTTGCCTGGCTTTCAGACCTTGTCCAGAAGCAGTAAAATGTAAATGCAAGGGAGAAGGTAGATAGGAACTGATCATGGGTTGTTTTTTTTTCCAATACAAGAATTAGGGGACATCAAATGAAAGAAGGAGGAGATATGTTCAAAACCAGGAGAATGTTCTTCATCCTGTGCAGAGTTGGCTCACAGATCTCCCTGTCACAGGACCTTTTTAGAGGTGCAAGAATTGATTCAAGGAGTTCATGGGAGAGAAATTATAAATTGTAAAAATCTCAGTTGTCACTATGATCCTAGAAACCATTCCAGGTCAGAAAGCTGGATGTTGGGGTTACTGGCAAAACACTGCAGTGAACTGCCATTCATGACTGCTCCTTTTTCACATTGTTTATTAGAATTGCACCCCTGGCCACTGACAGACACATAGCACTACATGGACCCATAACAGTTCTTATTTTCTTTTCTCAACAAAAAGACATGCTAAAGCTTCTGTGTTGACTGTTGACTTTCAGGCTCTGAAAATACGTCTCAGATATACATAGAGAGATATTTTCTTTTCTGTCCAGGTAAGAGTGCAGCCCAGCCTTAGACATCTACCACTGGAAACATCTCAAGCTGTGTGAGGTGAATCCTGCCACTTGTGTACACGCTCAGTCCTGCACTTGACGAACTCCCCTGCAGAGTTCTATGATTTGGCTCCTGCACTTCGCTGAACAAAGCTTTTTTTTTTTTTTTTTTTTTTTTCTTCCCTGGAAGGCTGCATATTTGTTCATAATGTATGTCCACGAGGAAGCCTAGCAAACCTTAGCTGTCTGCAGCACCTCTGTGTCACCCTGCAGTAGCTCTTGGTTGGTCAGCCTGACACTGGACACAAGCAACACCGTGAAAGCATCATAGCTGAGAGCACCCAGGAAGAAGGTAAAAGTTGTGAGCACAAATGAGGTCAAGGTGTGGAATTAAAGAACCTGGAAAGCATCATCTATTAGTTCAATAGTGAAGTCATGAAGCTGGAAGGCATGAATAGCTGTTGCCATAAAATGCTTTGACTCTGGGATCTGTATGGTTCGGTCACCAGTGATAGCACCCAAATCCATGCAGTCAACATAAGAGTATTAATCTGGGGAAGTAGTTTATGACACATCACAGCAATTTATTTAAACTAGGGAATTCTTATCCCCCAGGAGTAATTCCAGAAGATGGGATATGTCCTTGGGTCCATGATTTTTGTGACTTCAGCAAGAAAAAAATGCAAACAGAATCATTCCAGATAGCATGTGCTGACATTAAATAAACAGATGAAAAAGGGATGGAACACCAGCTAATTACACAGACCAACAAAGAGTGTGTGGCTGACTGTGACTCACATGAACAATCCAGTTCAGTTCAGGGTCAGTATAGAGTGTGCTGGCAGATCAGGGAAGTTTTTTTCTGTAAGGGACATAGGTGATCACAGCTTCCCCAAATGATGTGGGGTCTGTATGAATTCCCAGTGCAGTGCAATGCTTAGAAGGCAAATGTTAACTCTGGGTGTGTAAAAAGGGGAAGAGATCCAGACAGTGTGTACAACAGTGAGCTCTGCCCTCCCTGCACAGTAGCAGGACCAATCTGAGAGCCTCCTCTTTACAGAAGCTGGTTCTATATTGGCAAGAGCTCAGGGAAAAGCTCCAGTAACAAGAAGTCTAGAAAATATTTAGAAATCTCAATCCCTTCAATTTATCCAAGGCAGTAAACTTGAGTCTCATCTGCTACTTCTTTCTGGGAGCTGAGACTTCTGAAGGTGAACAGTGGAGAAAGGGTTAAAAGCAGCCAGATGTTAGCTAGATCTGTCAGTCAGCATTTGTCTAAACATAGACAACTGCATCTCAGTTTAGCTACTCCAGGCCCTTAGATTGCCAATAGATACCCAGTCAATGCAACCAATGGACTGTAGGGCCAGATTTATCTCATCCCAGAGCACACAGATGATGTAGGGCAGATGGATCCCACCACCAAGTGCCTTTTTATATCCTTTGAATCTGGAAGGGCTGTCAGGCGATTAGCTCAGCCGTAGACACCTACAGTGTAAACACCTACATTTAGGTGAGATGAATTCAACCAATTCAGTCTAGAAATGATGTACACATCTGATGGGAAAGGTAATGAACCATTGCAACAACATATCTGTACATACAGCAGATTTTCCATCATCCAGGGACTTTAAATGAAGACTGAGCAGGTTCTAACAGAAAATGCTGTAGTTCAACAGACATTGGGAAACAGACACAAAGGGGCCCTGGACCAGATGCTTCTTATCTGCATTGTGTGAGAGTCTGGTAATAACCATCTTTTCCAGTCTTAAAAAGATTTTGAATCAATGTCATGAAGGACTACTGAATATTTCATCAATTCAAGAACTACAGATCATAAAATTTGGTATTCAAATACATCTTGCACAGGACCACTTGAAATATTAGTATTTTCAGCTTCTCACCGACTCTTTTCTTTTCTAAATAAGAAAGCAAGAGAAGCATGAGAGAAGACTACTCTGCATAACTATGGCTTTGACCTTTGCTATAGTAAAAAATATTTCTGCCTTGCTGTCAAGGTTTAGGGTCAGGGCCAGCCACTAGACCTATAACAGAAGCTCTCTGATAACATGTCTTCCTTCCCAAAGGGGAAGAGAAAGGGAATAAGAGAAAAAGACTTGGAGATTCGAAAATTAAAATAGTTTTAATGACAATAATAATAATAAAATGGAATATATACAAATATATACAACACCAACATTGACCCAAAGCCCCATGACAGCAATTATATCACCATCACCACTGATGTTGTGGAACAGGGACTGGGTTAGTCTCAGACTGGAATCAGTGGCAGATGAAAACCAGGTTCAGGAGCTGAATTCAGGAACACATGGATTGGGATCCAAGCCAGAATGGATAGAGTCCTCCCCAGATGCCAGCCATTGAAGAAAAGAGAGCTTGACCCTCATGACCTTTCAGCTTTATACTGAACATGACTTATATGGGATGGAATCCCTTGTTGGTCAGTTTGGGGTCACCTGTCCTGTCCACTCCTCTGCACAGGTGTGGACTTTTATTTTCTGCACCCCCAGCATGGGGCACAAGATTGAGCAGTGACCTTGATCTGCACAGGAGCAAGGATAAGCAAGACCCTTTCTGCACACACCAGTCCTTGGTAGTAACTCTAACCATGGAGCATTATCACTGCCAGAAGCAGAGACTGCCTGTGAAAATCTGCCGTTAACTTCAGGAAGTGCAGCTACTTAGAAGAACTGAGCTGAAAATTAAAATCACTGAACAGAATTAGTTCTGTTCTAACTCAGACTAAGATATTTGTTGCTAAAGGTGCAGCAAAGACAGAAGCAGTGGTCTTGGAAAAGCCCTTGTGAAAATACCATTTGTTTTTGTGAGCTTTTTTCGTGTTGTGCTTTGTTTTCAAATGTTGTCTCTTTTGAAAGGGAGAAGCTGTTTGACCACAAAACGCAACTGTCACCTATCGCAGTCTGAAGACTCAGAGCTAAAAATGTCAGTAGGAAGAGGGGGAGGGGAAAGTAGAGCCCTTTCTCCCTTGAAAAGTAGTCTATTTTCATTTGCCAGAATCACAGGGGAAGGTGACAGCCAAGTAGACTGAAACCATCTTCACCTCACAGGCCACCGTTATGCAGAAATGGTCCTTGAGTAGCCAAAGTATTTTTATCATTTCTCGGGAGGTCCTGCTGTGGTTATCACATCCACATTGCAACCTGGAATTATCTTAGAACTCTTTCTATTTGGGAAGCACCAATTAATTGAAATTCAGACTTTCAAGGAAGCATCTGAACAAAGATGTCCTCTCTGACAGCATGGCTTGTCCTACAGGTGGCCCTTCAGGATCTCCTGTTGCAACTGCTCCACTTTGCTGGTGGCTCAAAGCCCAGTGGAGACTGCGCGGGAAGGAGCTGATTCACGCTCCAGCTTTGAAAACAAAACTGTCCTCTCAAGTTTATTTCTGTTTTTCTGAGGTCAAATCCCAACATATTCAGATAAAGCAAACTCAGAAGACCCTTTACCGTAGCATCATCTCCTGGTTTACAGATAGTACAATAAATTGTAAGAAACATTCTTGGCTCACCACATTTTTAGTTGCAAACAACAACATGATGGTAAGGAGTGACCACAGTGGGATCCAAAGCAGTAATAGTGAAGCAAACAGTCCTGGATACAGTTATCTTTTGAGTCACCCTTCCTGTCAATATTTATAGAGAAATAAAAGGCTTTGGCTGGAAATGAAGAAAGTTATTTTACTGGAATGATGGGCACATTTTGGCTGCTAAAATCACCCACAAAGCATTCAAAAAATGATCGCATGCTGCAAATCTATCATTGGGCATGGAGACTTAGAAACAAGTCCTCAACAGCCTGAAACACTGGAAGATATATGGGAGGGTGTTTTTTCACATTAGTGGAAAAAGCTTTCTCAAGAAGAACAGCCAGTCCTGCAGTACTTTTCCTCTCAGTTTCCTGGTCTATCACTGCTTGGTTTCCAAAGGATACCTTTCCATGGGCCAGGGATGGAAGTTTCAGAGAAGACTAATGGACCACCGCCTGAAAGCTGGCTAAAAACTTGAATATATCTCTTTCCCTCTTGCCAAGGGGTTCAGGTAGCACCGAACAAGGAAGAGCTGGAAATTAAGACACCTGGCTGCGAGCTTGCATCTCTTCTGCACTGATTATGTGCTTTGATTGGCAGGTTCTTCTAAGGTGGTATCTCAAAGTCTTCTTTCAGGACGGTTTCACTTTGCCTGACTACATATACAATTTGCATTCAGGAGCTATACACAGAAACAAGAATATAAGAAAATGAAAGATGAATATTCTACCATGTCATGTGAGAGACAGAAAAGAAGTGAACTGGAATACAAATAGCTCCTCCAAAGATATTAAATGGAGGACATACTTACCAGATAAGCAGAAGTGGGAGAAAATATAGGGTTCTTGATATTCCTGGCTTCATCTGCTCTAGTAGATTAAACAGTGTCAGGAAATGTGCCCTGCTAGTGGAACTCGATGAGCCATGCTTTTAGATCATTAGCACAGTCCCCAGCTTGCTTTATGCCTATGCCAACAAGCACTGTCCCAAACAATTCCTGGAAAGACCAGTTCCCAACAGGCAGCTTGCAACTCCCTTTTCTTCGAATGCTGACTGAGTTTAGTAAAATGAAAATGGGATGTTCTGTGCTAGTAGACTTTACTAGGCACATTTGTTGCAATAGCTTAGACAAAACTGCTTAGACCTTTTGGTTTCTTGCCCAAATCAGACCTCTTGTGCTACGAGTGATAGTGAAGAAAGCTCAAGATCCAGGTGATTCTGGAGTCTCTAGCACCAAAGGAACCCCCTCCAGAAGATGTGTGGGGGTTGCCCTCAGCGTCATCTTAGAGCCAGGAAGAAATGAGAGCAGGACAATCTTCCCCCAGGCACTGCTGTAATACACTGGGGAGCAGTTTGCCTTCCAGGTTAAGACAGTCACATTTGGTTGCCCATGCGTATGTGTCCACCAGGATGTAAGATTTCATGATGTAGTCAAAGAAAATCTATATTTGCATTGTGTCAGTAGTGTCAACAAAGTCTGGGAGCCATTCAGCTTGTCAGACATGGACACCTATGGTCTCAATGAAATTGCCCACATGGAGGTGTCCAGAGTCACAGATACCCTGTTGGCTCCAGACATGTGTGGGGAAGCTGCTCAGTGCTGGATCACAAAGAGTCAATTCATTGGAAGGCTCTCGGAACTCACCTGCTTGGGAAGTTGCTCCTCTAAGACTGCAGGTATGAATTTAAACTCTTCCAGTTGCTGGCTTGAGTCCTTTTGTGCATAAATATCCCCATTAAAAAAAAACCAACAAAACAAAACCAAAAACAAACAACCAAACAAACACACAAAAATACCCCAACCAACCAAACAAAAAAACAAACAAAAAGGTGGTGGTTTACTTGTTCCTGAATAAATCTATACTGGTATAACCAGTATTGCATAAGGGAATGCTACTGGCAAAATGAGCATTTTAATTACACCAGTATATCAGAAAAGCAAAATAAACAAACAAGCCCACGCCATGTACATCAGCTTTGGGAGCAAGAGACAACAGCTGCTCCCTGCTCTCATAATCAGAGAGGGAATGAATCACGGCAGTCCACCTGGACTCACAGTTCTGTGCAATGGCACCTAACTCTTTTTCTCTCCTCCACTGGTGACTGAGTTAATGTTCATCCTGTTCCTACACAGTAAGAGTGTTTTAGCTTCACCGAGCAATTCCTCAAGCCACCCAAAACCTTCCCACTCCTACAGTGGGCTTTAATATGTTTTTTAAATGAGGAAGAAAGCTCCCTGCAGAGCAGCAGCGGCATGGCATCTGCAAGCAGCCACTGCCTTATCCCTCCAGCTCATTTTTCAGATGTAGTATGTTTCTTGGCAAAATCAATTCAGCAAATGTCCAGATTTATAGAGTTCAGCCACATGGCAACCTCTTTCAGGGCCACATGAACAGCTATTATTTAAAGCCTTTTACTGTGTTCGTAGTGAGGAACAAAGTGCACTTTCCCATTAAAGATTTAAAGCCTTTTTGTGGCAAAGCACATGTCACCCTGAAGGACACCTTGGGTCATGCATAGAAATGCATCTTCTGCAACTTCCATTGCAGGATCAACGAGCTGATGCTTGGGAACACTTCTGATCCTACCATTAGGTTGGAGGATAAGATCTTTCTCAGAGGATTATGAAGTGCCTCCCACATTGGCATCTGAAGGCATTTTGTTCTGCACAGTGCAGAGCTAAGCAAAGACAACAGAAATATCCTGGGGACAAGAAACAATTCACCCATGTTAATTCAGTGCTCTTCCCAAGGACTTACAGATCAGAAGCAAGGTAGGTCAGGCAGAGGCAGGTATTTTTGTGCATATATAGTTGGGAGGCATTAAAGTGTTGCCACTTCTTCAGCAGTTTGCTACACCCTCTACTGAAGGGCACTGCTCCCCACACCTGAGACCTGGACAGCATTGTGTGTGCATCTTTAACAGAGTCTCCTGAGTTACCCTGGCTGGATGACCTTTACCTCAGCTAGCCTAAGGCAAATGGGAAGAAATGCAGCCGGGCTGACCCTGCCCAGAAAAGGAGGACAATGACATGACCTCCTACTCTTTGTTTTGCTGAGACCATAGACAGAGCTTGAGCCTTGTGGGAAAACTTACCTGCAAACATGGCCTCAGGCAGACTTTCATCTCACCTGGGCTTGAAGAAATGGTCCAGATGGGATTTGGGAGAGGATCCAGGGCTATACCTGGCACAGACAGCATCCCCCTTAGGATCAGGGCTGACTTAACCTGGGAAAGAAGAAGGGGCTGGAAAGAGATTTGGACAAGAACAAGTCCTGCTCATCCTTGCCTTGTTCTGCTGCCTCAACACTCTGTGCACAAGTATCTCTGTGACTCTTCATTTCAGGGGAAGTTGCTGGTAAAGGGAAAATCATCCCTGCAGTTTGCTTCCTCCCAAGACACAGCTAGAAGTAACCCCCCTACACACACTCTACTCTTTATGCTTTCCACCTCCAATTTCATAACATATCCTATGACAACCTGATGGGATCGGGAGTTGCTTTTGTTGGGCTTTTTCCTTGGTGGCAGCTCAAGCTCCATTTAGCTGCATCCCCTGGGCTTTACTGCACAATATGCTACTGGTTCTGCACGGTAAGCACAGTGGGGCAAGAGGAGGAACAAGATAGCAGGCACTGGGACAGCACCTTGGCTGAGCATCCCTCTCCCCAGCCCGCTCTGAGGTGGGAGGGTGGTGGGGAGCACTCTGCTCCACTATAAACAGACACCCTGCAATGAAAATAGCCCACCACCAAGTGATGCCAGTAGGAGCACTTTAGTGATTTAAATGATGTACACGGCAGAGAACAGCTTGATTAATTCATATGAATTGTAACTACTTAGGTCTCCATTCATCTGGAATGATCTCTAGTCCTATCTGCCGCAGAAGTTACAAAAGGTCCCCAGCTTCGATTGCAGGTGATGTATTAGTCACCCCCTCCTGAAACCAGCCCATGAACAAGGAGCTGCTTTGTGGCTAAAGGCATCTACATGGGAGCGACTGAGAGCGAGACAAGGACAAGGGATCTGTTCCTCAGCAGGTGGCAGGGCAGGATGAAGAGCCCCTCCAAGGCATCTCCCCAGGGAAGGGGGTGTAGGCTGGGGATGGTTAACCCTGGGTCAGGAAGCAGCTGATTCATTCCAGGGCAAAGGTTTTATCAGAAACACTGCTTTTTTTCTGAAAAATCAGCTGGTGGTAGGTACATAATGTGTGAGGACATCTGGCTGAGGCTGAATGTCGGGGCCACCGCTGCTTTGTTGTAGTGGCTCATAGGGTCATTGGGTTTGGTCTTATTGCTCTTGCACGTGATGGAAAAGTTTGGTCACAGCCTCCAAGTTAGACACACAGACACAGGATGAGGTTGCTTGGTGGCAGCTGCTCTGGGTGCAGGACCCAGGTTCACCAACAGACCCTCACCTCTAGACAGAAACTGCTTGGCCATTTGGTTAAGTGGAGGAGAATCACCCTCCTTAAACCAACCCCCATTTCTTAGCAGCAGCAAAAAAAGCAGTGGGCACATCCTGATCAGCTGCTGAATCCAGCATGTGCCTTGTGTCATCTGCAGCATGAGGAAAGTGGCAGCATTGGTGGAGACAAAGCCAAGCCCTAGAGAAGGCTGGTGTCATGGTGAAATGCAGAGTCCTGCTCCATGTCATGCTGGACAGCGTGGCTCAAGGCTCTTGCAAACAGGGTGAAACTGTCCCACATCAGATCTACCTCCCAGCACCCAGCAGCTTGTGGTCACAACCTGTCCCCAGGGAGAGCAATAGTGGCAATCCAGGCTGCTGGGTCGCAGTGCCACCGTGTGGGCTTTGCCAGCCCGCAGAGCACAGAGAGAGGGACATGGAGTGCTCTGAACTGGATTTTTGTCCCTCCAACTGTTGACTGATGGACCATGGAAATAAAAGCATCCAAACAGAAGCAGACATCCTGGCTTCCCTGAGGATGCAGTGCTTATTGACTGGCACCACTTTTCTCATGCAAACCCTGGATACTCAGGTCAAACATCCGCTTTCCTTGCAGGCTCCTCTAGAGGGTCCTTGAGGCAGGACTCTCCCAACAGTCTGCCACCCTCTGCACCCACAGGGCTCAGCCTCTGAGGGGCACCTCAGATGGTCCTTCACCATCTTCCTTCAGCCCTAGGTCAACATGGAGCCACACTAAAAGGAAGCGTGAACCCCCTTCATACCCTCTGGTGCAAAGACGGGCTTGGCCCAAGCCAAGTTAATTTGAGTGAGGCTGGAAGATTTTTCACTTGAACTAACAAGGAGCACCTACACAGCCCGTGAATGTCACTGGGCTAAGAGACAACAGAGAGGTGGTTTTAAAAAGCTGTCGTGCCCTGAGCATTTAAATGCTCCCTGGGCATTTCAACCACCAGTGTTGTACCTGAGCCAGGACTTTGAGTCACTTGTGTCTCAGTTGTGAGTACAAATAGCCAGGAGCAGAAGACAACTTCTGAAGGTGTCTGTTCTGTGCACAAAGGTTTCCCAGGTCATGCTAATGGAGTCAAGTGCCTCTAAAGATGTCCTGCTAAAATAGCTAATCCAGGACAATCTGCTGACAAAACATCTGCCTTCATGCCACACTCCTCCCAATTCACACAGTACCAGGCTGCTGCATCAGACCCCTGACAGTGTGCCCACAGCAGCTGATTTAACATAAGTTTGGCTGTCTCCATGCTATGCTGTGATTAGTCTGGAGGAAACCAACCTCTCAGTTTTAGATATCTACATGTCAGCTCCTACCACCGAGCCAGTCACTCTCAGCTCACTTTGTAGTCAATGGAGAAAAAGATCACATTTGAGAGGACATGACTCATCCACCATAGTTCAGACGTCTGTGTTAGGATGAATGAGTTAGAGGATGCACTCCTCTGGAATCAGTGTAACTAGACATTTAACAATGTCATCCAGCCCCTCCTAGCCCAGCTTTCCTGTCACCACATCAGATGCATAAAACCAATCCATGTTCTCAGGCAAAAACACCCTTCCCTGGTTTATTTTAATACCAGCCAAGTAAAACCCTGGTAATGCCTTCAAGCTGTTGTATTTGCTACCTAAGGAACATGCAGGAGAAACTGGAAGCTGCTTTGCTTCATGCACACGTGTGGTCAAATCCTGCTGCAAAGATCAGCAACTCTGGATGTGCCTGGATTACCCTTCCAAGTCGACACCCATGTTCAAAGCCACCACTAGACCTGGGTCTGTAGCAGCTGTGAATGTAATTGATGAGAAGCAAGCAAAAGAGCTGAAGTTTTTTAGGTCTTTTCTTTGGTGACAAAGAATTGCTCTCCACTAACCATTGTCTCCCTGATTGATGGCCCTTCTCTTAGCCCACAAATACACAGCTACTCCCTCACTGTCAGGGCAGTCTGCAGAGTGCCCTGGCCTGCAGCTTATCAAAGACCTCTGCTTCTTTTTTGAGGCCATCACAGTGTCAAATGATCTGACCTGCTGCCTGTGACAGCTTTAGGAAGTTTTTAGCTTCAGTGATGGTGGTCTTGGTGGAGGGAAATGAGAGATATCTGGTCCTGGTCTGCTGTCAGATCTCTTGCCACCCTACACATCCTTGCTGCAGCAACTCTCTCCTGAGCCTGTCATCACTGGGTTTTTGCTGGAGGGAAACTGGAATAACTCTCACCATCCCACAGTGCTGAGTCACCAGCAGGATTCCTAGCCAGGGCCATCCAGGGGGTGTAAGGCTTTCCTCCCCCAGGACTGCCAAACATGTCAGCTTCTTGAAGACTCTCAGGCCTGGAGCTTTCCTAGGAATTTCCCAAGAAACCTATCTGGGCTAGATGAGCCAGCTCCTCCAGATGATATTGACAGCAGAAGAGGTTCTGCAGCTCCAACTGTGCAGCAGTAAGCATCAGGGTGCTCCTTAATCAAATGTTATTTGCCCTCATTGCCACAGGCACCTGAACAGCATGGGTGTAACTATCAATGAGGAAGGAGCCAGCACAGCAACAGAAGCTTTTACCTCCAATCCATCTCACTACTGCAAGAATTAAACAAAAACCTTGTGCTCCATTGCTGGCACAGCTTGTGTCTGAGCTATACCTCTGAGAGATGCTACGTGGATGTAGTCCAGGGCATGGCTCCAGCATTATGGTGTCTCTGGCTAGGTGGCACAAGGAACATGCTCTGACCCTTCAGTATTGCAAAGACCTGCCTGGTGCAGACACTCTGATCTCACGAACAAGCTGGTCAGTCACCAGGGACCCTGTGGATGAATGGGGAAGTGGAATTGTTCAGCAATTTGCTCTTTCACTGCAAAACAGGACAGTCGGTAACCTGAATGAGCACTTCTTGGAGGTTTGAACCTGGATGGTCTGAGATGGGCAGGAGGGTAGAAAAAAGACTTACTGAGCTGATAAATTGAGGACTTATGCTAAATACTGACCTGTGTCTGGAGTGTCCAGACCAGTGATGCTGTGCAACTCACAGCTGAGGGGTTCCTCTGCTGGCTGACTGTGTGGCATGCCTGGAGCTACCAGCACCAAATATAGCACTCAGAAAAACACCCCTGTGCCCATTTTCTCATATTTTGGTATCCCCCAGGGAATATAGTAGGGTCTTTTAAAGCATGAAAAAATATTTTGTGGTTCCAACAGTCATGACATAACACCTCAACTCTTTCCCTGCAGGCCCTGTGGCATGCTGCCCACATGGCTGCCTTGCTGTCTACAAAGCTTTGTCATACAAAGTGAGTTCTCAAAGAGGTGACCTCGATGCTCTTGTGGCCAAGATAAATGCAGAAGCTGCCAAAGCCCTTGGCATGCACAGCTGGACCCTCTGCAGGTGAGGCTGCTCCCCAGCAAGCCCAGTGGCCATTTCTGGAAAACAAGCAATCAAAGTGAGGGATGTGGCAGAAGACCTAGCCCAGAAGGAAGCTGCACCAGCCCATCAGGAATGAGAGAGGATGTTCATTTGACAGTGCAGTTCTTACTGCATTGATGAGCTCCCCTAACAAGGCACTGCCTCAGCACACCACACCTCAACAGAGGGATAAAAGGAATAGCAACTGACAGATTCAGCTCTTTCCAAGCAACTGCCCCTGTAGAGTATCATACACAGACAACAGCACTGTGGCTTTATCCCCGCCTTGTCCTCTGCTCTAATGTTGCATGTTCCTCCCTTATCTACTCACAGTATGGGACATCAGACACCTCTCCCTTGCTGGAAGAGGGTCACAACCTAAACAACAGGTCCGACAACACTTTCCCCACACCTCCTAGCAACAGCTATCACAATTTATCACTTAAGCCTACCCATTTCTACAGTCCTTGCTAATTAGCCTTTAATAAGGCTGACCATCAGCTCCCATTCTCACCCCAAGCCTTGATCTTCCTGTTTGTCCTGTCCATGTGCCCACCTTGTTTGCTCAAGCCAGGACTTTTGCAAGGACTACAGACAGTTGTACCTGTGTAGCTCTCACCAGCACAGGGTTCAGGTACTTCTTCTTTCCAGGCTACTGTCTTGTTATCATGTTTACAGCAGGCAAACAAACTTAAGAGTGAATCATGAATAGACTTTAAAGTGTTTACAAGCTTCTCCAGGCATCCACTGCTCTGGTTTGTCTGTGTCATCTCCTTCAGCTCAGGGCAGGACTGCAGGAAGGCTTTTCACCAGCCCAGGTGATATTTCCCTAAAGAACAGAGTATCCACACTAAATTAGGTCTGTTCAAGAAAGTACTGCTGCTGTAATACCTTTCATATCCCCCCCCCCTTCCTGGGACCTCCTGAGAGAATCTTCCATGTCTTGTGGAGACTTGCAGGCCAGGCCTGAGGAGACAGCACATATGATTGGTCCCACTGGTCCCACTCCCACCCAGAACTCATGGCCTCCTTCCATCCTTCTCAGCACTCTGATCAAGAGACAAGAGTCCTGATACAGTATTTTATTAGCAGACAGGAAGTATGCCTCCAGAAAACCCACAAAAAGATTAAGGATTTAAGATGCTGGAGAAACTATAATTCATAGGCAACAAATGCTGGCAGACTGTGTGCCAGAAGTGCCTTCTAACAAGAGAGTGATGGAGCGACTGCTCCCATTCCTCATTGCCAGCATGCAAGAGCTGTTGTGTAGTCTAATTGAAAATGGAAGTGTAGAGGATTGTGGTCCTCTGTCCTTATTATCTGAAAGTCTGTACAACCTTCTCAAGAGCAGGTTTATTAAATTTAATAGATCTCAAGTGCTCCCAAAGTCTATAAATGATGAATCCTCAGGAGAGAGGGGAGAAGGGATCCTTTCAATACATTATTCACAGGAGCTGCAAACTGCAAAGCACAAATTGTGAGTGGGTTATTTAATCTCATTCAACTGTTTCGCAGAAGAAGGAGGCATCACTGAAAGACTTGTGCCTGCAAACTTGCTTATTTTCCCCAACTATATCAAATGTTGCAAGAAATACATATATATATATATCTCACTTCTGTCTCCCAGATTTGTGTTCTTTATCAGGAACAGCACAAACCAACACCGAGCTTCCTTTATCTGCATCCCAACGTTCTTGTGTTGTACTCTGAGAGCTAAATCCTCTATGAGATGGTCCTTTGCACTCCCTGCAGATACTGCAAACCTGAGAGTCTCCCAGGAGCTTAGCAGGTCTCATTAAAAGTACAGGCTCCCACAAAGTGTTATTTTTTGCCAAGGTTAAGAGTAAAACCGTAAACAGCAGTGGTCGGGGATGGGCAGGTGGAAAATGCTGAGCTACCCATAGCCTGGTGTCTAGACCAGCACATAATATATGCAACCCTGATGCAAGTAGGGGGTTTACTGTCCTCTAGCAATTGCATCATAAATGAGATTGTTACAGGCTGTGAGCTTTGCTCTAGCTTTAGCTTGCTTTCAGGATAACTGAGGAGTGCTTTGGGTTACATGGTGGAAGTGTTAATGTAGGCTGCTCAGTAGAGTTGGCTCAAAAGAATCCTTTTCCCTCCTTCATATGGGAAAGTGAGTATTTGTTCTACTTTACTTTTCCTATTATTTTTGGAAAAAAACCAAAACAAAACAAGTGAACAACCAGAAAACAGCATAACCTTCATTTAATCTAGGGAAAAATGTTCACAGATCTGCATTGTGGGTGTATAAAACGTACACAGAAAATTGATAGAAAATAGTTAGGCTGTGTTGAATGTGTTATCACTCTGATCCCTCTTCTCCACATCTCTGCCAGCACAAGGGACCTGAGTACCTTCTGATCAGCTTCAGGGATCATGGCTTGTGCAAATGTGCTTTTCAGTTTGCCTGACACAGGTGCAAGGGAGCTTATGCAGCTGGAGCCAGGGGTGGGTGAGCAAACAGGATGAGCAGGAATACCTTGATTTGGTAGAAGACAGCTGTCCCCAGCTTCTTATTGGGACACTTCTCACTGGCATGTGCAGTCCTGAATTCTATTGACTGGGAATCAAGAGCTCAACGTGTCCTTGAGAATCTCTCCTGTGTTACTATAACATTGCAGCTTACTGTTCGAAGCAGGAGAGGGATGGAAAAGCTAAATTCAGGGGGCAGGAAAAAGAACAGGGGAAAATTGCCTTATTCGGAATCCTTTAAAAGAAGTAGATGCTAAAATATGAAGTGCTCTATGGGAGCTGACAGTGTCACCTTGGCAGAGCAGGCTGGGCAGGATGAGCTCTGCCTTTGGGAAGTCAGGTACCAGCTGCAGTGACACTTCTCACTGTTCGCAGCTTCAGGAACCATGCGGGGCTGTTGCCGACAGCTCTGGTGCCACAGTGCTGGGCACAGCATGGATGGAAAACAAATGGAAAGATCATTTTTTTCTGCAAAGACCTCCCAGTCTAAATGCCCAAAGACACAACAGGGAAGAAATTCCTTGGCTGAGCTGTAATCCTCTGTATAGGATCTGGCCACACAAATGCACTCCATGCGGCAATCCTGTTTATGAAGATGATGGATGTCACATCCTCTTCTTTGCAACACAACAGAAACAAAGCTCAGGCAGTTTCCTGTGCTGGGAAATCTGTGCCTGCTGCCCTAGCAAGGGCTGTACCTGAGCAGATGGGTTCCTGCTATCTCTCACTGTCAGTTAGATGAGAAAAAGAAACAGTATGGCAAATATAATTTGCAAGAGGACTTTGCCTCTTGTCCCAAGAGAACCTTGCCATGTCTTTGTGGCTTTTTCAGGGTGGGACATCATTGTTTCTTACAGAAGGGCGTTTCACATCTCTAAGTTCACATATGTATTATATACTTGCTCAGTAAATGTTGACTTCAGCTTCCCAAGGCCACAAAGTGCTGGCAGAGAGGAGCAGAGGACTGGAAAATCCTGCCATGGTGTGAAGTAGTGTCCACTATACCAAAGCAAGCAAAGAAAAGCTTCTCGGGCACCCAGACACTGCTGTGCGCTTTCAGGGCTTGAACACCCCACTGCTAGTCCCTGTTCTGAGACCACAGCACTGACAGCTTCCATTGAAGGAGGAGAAACCTCTTGGGCTTTCACCTTCTTGCTTTCAGTTCCTTTAAAATTCTATGGAAAGGGCATTTCCAAAGAACTATTCATTCTCATGTGTTACCACATATTGAGTCCAGCACGCAGCATTACCTCTTTTTTAGCCCGTGTTGGAACTGGTGGTTCTTTTTCTTGTGGTTTTTGTTTTGTTTTGTTTTTTTCAAATTTACATTCTCAAATCACTGAAAAGAGCTCAATCTGTTAGTCAGGCAAGGATGTGTATGTACATCCATCAATTCCCTCTTTAATAAGCATCCTTACCCTGGTGCAGCTGCTTGGACTGTCACCAGTAATATGTCCCTGTCTATTTGGATCACAAAGAAACATGATCTTTCATGTTGCAGGAGATTTACATATGGCATTTTCACTGGAGCAGCATAATGAAACCTCACCCAAAGTCTTGAAACTTCCAGGAAGTTCAGATACAAATTTTGTGACTTGGGACCTATATTTATTTGGCTTTGGTTTTGAACACCTTTTTCTTCTCCCTTTGATGACTTTTCCCTGCTGTGGTGGACAAATGAAAAGTAATCAGAGGCAGTACCATGCAGCCCGGGACTGCTCCCCAGCACCCTGGTCCAGGTATGCACTCAGTCCACACCCAGGTCACATGCTTAGAGGAGACAGGGGTTGGTATGTCCCCTTCCTCAGGTCACAATGGTGAGGTGCAATGTGACCTACTGTCTGGACAATCAGGGGACCACAGGTGCCCTTACCCTGCACTCCAGACACCACCACTGTAGAGGAAAACACTGTTGTGGAGGACACCACTTCACACAAGAAAGCAGAAGGGAAATTATGTCACTTGGAGAAGAGAAGCACCCTTTCCCCCGGCAGGCAAGCACAGGTCTGAGCTCATTTCCAAAATATGCAGGACACATTGAAAACTCTCAGTCCCAACCTATGACAACTTAATTCCCAGAACTCCCTGGACAAGAAGAGCCTTGGTGTGCTGGTGGTGTGACAGTATACTTCACAAAGTATGTGAAGATCAGGCCATGTGTGCTAAAGCCCATCCCACTTGCAGTTTCCCTTGATCAGCATCACCTGGGGCTTTCCAAGAGCCTTCAGGCTCAGAAGCAAGTGTGTAGACAACCAGCAGGAGACCTGGGCATACTTCAGCTTCCCCTCCAACATCACACCTCCTGGGCGCAGGAACAACCATCAACAGGAGAGTGGATAATTTGCCACTAATGAAAGCAAATAAAGTGTCCTCTACCATCTTCTCATCTCCCTGGGGAACCGCAAATACAAGGACTTCCCACAGAGGTGCTAAGAAAGGGAGCTGATCCCTCATTAGTTGGGAGAGCAACCCCAGGAGACAGAGAGGTGGAGAGTCCAGGTGTCTGACCCCTTATTGGGCTTGGCCATTTCCCTGTAGCCTGGAGGCCAATAAGACTGTGACCTATGGAGCTGATGTCCACAGGTGTCCATTCTTAAGTGACAGGATGGTAAAAATGATTCACAAGGATTTGTCAATAGTCTGTGAAACCTCAAGCAAGTCCAAACCTTGGAGGCTTAACAGGTTCATGCAATTTCCCACCATTCACAGTAGGAATAACTCAGTAAGGAGGCTGAGCCAATCTAGAGGTCTGCCTGGGCTGTAGGTCCTCACAACTGTACAACAAGTGTCATAAAGTGTCATAAATGCATCCAAAAAGTAAACCAATCTATCTAAATGCATGTGCACACACCCACAAAAATTTTTTTTCCTTAACATGGTATCTTCAAATCATCAGCATTTGGCTTACAACATAATTCTTATTATCAGAATCTCACTTGTGAAGTAATTTGTCTGATCATCGGGTTTATATGGAAAATAAAACTGTGACTTGGGGAAATGAGAGGGAGGAGGCAAAGTGTTTTTCAAGTGATCTCAGTGGCTGATTTTTTCCCAGCCTTGGAAATGGGTACCGCTAAGGAGAAACTTTAAAGAGCACATGAAAACGTTAATGAAGGTTGGAATGATGTCTGGTATCCAATCCAATAATTCTCCTCCCAGTAATTTCTTTAAGCCTCATACTTGGAGTTCAGTAGGTCATAAATTTTGCCTGCTCTGAAGTTAACTGTATCCATGAGATGTAAATGTATTACTCATCCACTGGTTAATTTGTATGCTCATTGCTTTCCAACCTCTCCACAAATTGATTTTTAGATTCGTTATTTAGCCAGCAAGATATTTCCAGGCTCGTCCCTCAGAAGGTCACAGAACAATGTGATGCTGCCGACTGCCACGGGGAATCAGAAAGTCAAGCAGAGGGCTGGAGAACGAGTTTCCCCATCTCAAGCTCAGTCAAAAGTCAGTCAAGGTACAAGACACACTTGGCAGATGCCTGTTCAGAGCTACGCTCCAGGCAGGGAAACAGAATGATGGCATGATGGGTCGTGGAGAAGTAGGGCAGCAAAACAGCTGAACAACATGGGTCTGGGCTGAGAGGGTATAAGCTCATGTCTCCAGGTGATCTCACATCTTTCTGTACTGTCTGGTTTCATCTGCCAGCTTGAACCCCATAGGTTGGTGGCCTCTGTCTTCTTAGTAGGGCTCTGCTAGCTTTTTAGCACATTTGGAGGATACTGTCCAGGGCTGGCAATGTCATTACTGACAACCTGCTGTCTCCAAAAGTTGTCCAAGGTCAATGACTTCTCATCTGAGACAAGATGTCTAAAGTCCAGAAGGGATTAAACCATTTTGATCTGAGATCTCTGACTGTTTGACATAGCATGATGTCTATGTGGTGAGTAGCTCTCCATGCACATTAGGAAGCTGGCTTGGCTTGCTGCTTGGCACTGAAGCATGATGCCTGAATGTCACTGGTTATCTCAGCCAGGCTTGGGACCATGGTGTGCCTTCTTGGTGAGCCCTGGGGCCAGCTCCAGGGCTCACAGGTTGCTGTGCCATTCCATGAAAAGCCATCAGTGCTCGTAAATATGCAAGTCCACCAACTTGGAAGCAAGGCTGGGATACAGCTCCATTCCAGGTTCAGCATCTCTGGATCTTAATGGTGCTTCAGGAAGACTAATCTTCACCTGCAAGCAGGAGTTCTTAAAGAAAAACACAAAGACATGGCCCAGAGCATCATCAAGCTCAATAAACTGAGTAATTAGGAATGTTACATGTCTGATTTGCATCAGATGAAAAGCTGCATGATAGACCTCTGGAAACCTCCCCTGTCTGTCTCTGAATGCCACATTGTGTGCTCCTATTGCAGAAGTCCCTCACCTCCTTTAAGGGACAAGTTTCACGTTCCCACAGGTGCTCAATATACATCTCCCTCACCCTTCTTTAGGGTGTTATATCCACAGCCTGGTCCCTGCTTTTGCTTTTTGGTTTTTTTCAAGTGATTTCCTTTTGATAGTGATTTTGCAGCCTTTATGCACTATCTCCCACTGTTTGTATTCTAGGAAATATTTGCTGCCTGTCTGGCTCACCAGTACTAGGATTGCTCACCATCCCTTGGGAGCAGTGAGAAACGATGTGTCAGAATTTACCCATTTCCCAGCACTCCCTGTTTACTACAAGGACCCCGTGGGCAAGAGAAGAAATAGATTACTACAATTTATAACTTTCTGAGTAATGTCCCGTAGCTCCTTACCTTCCCAACTGGGATGTTGTTCACGCTGTTGAGCCTCTTCTGGCTTAGGAATTGTGTCATAGTGCCATCCGCAGTGGTGAAGAATTGCCTGTCTGACAGCTACAGTATCATGGAAGAATCAAGATTTTTCCCTCTCCTTCTTCTCTCAGATGTGGTGGAAAATAGAGCTTAGCGGGAAAAGATTTCTGAGTCCCATTAATTTTTTTTATGATTTCCAATGTTTCCCCATTCCTCAGTGACACAAAGTCCAGAGCTTCCATCTTCTGCGATGAAAGTTAAATGCTCATCTTGGCCAAGCCCCAGCATGGTGGCAGGGTGCTTCTGCCCTGCTTTGGGAGGCTGGCGCTCCAGTCTCCATTGCCAGTGTGTCTGGCTTTTGGCTGTCCTGGGGTGGTTCTGCCTCTTAAACTCTCTACCAGAGGTGTTCCGTTTTGTATTCAAATATCTGTTTGTAACTGTGACTTGATTCTGGGATTTTCAAATCCTTTGGCACTGACATTTTGGAAGATGATAACCTGGCCAGAGGTATGCAGACATGAAGATCTTCCTGCCTTTCTCTAAAATAATTTCCAAGATTGGTTACATTTACAGTTGGACTCAATGTTCTTAAAGGTCTTTTCCAACCTAAATGAGTCTATGATTCTAAATACCAAGAAAAATGTTGTCTTACTGACACATCAGAATTTTCTGTTGAAAATATATTGGTTTGAAAATTCCAGACCAACTCTAGGAAGAGTTTAGCACAGAAATGCGACTTTTATTGGCTTATTAGCAAAGAAGTCCTTCTCTACTTTATCTTTTTCCTACTGTCACCACCTTCCAAAATCTTCCTTAAATTAAATCAGCAATTACTGTCAGAGTCCACTTCGCTTCTCAATATACCTTCAAGGACACCCATCAACCTTCTTATCATGTTCTATACTGGGCCTCCATGGTGGTGGTCTCAGGAACTGGGTGGTCTCAGGTGGCCTCAGACCCCAGTTGGTGTTGGACTTTTGCTGCCTCCAGGAGTTCGAAGTCCCTTCACTGAGGACTTTTTTAATTAGCTCATTGTGCTCTGCCTTCTCATGGCTCTGCCCTGCCAAGGCAGATATTCAAGGCAGGTTCAAAGGAGATGGCAAGGAGGGAGGTGGCTTTTCATGCTTGCAAAAATCTCTGCTGGTCTTTCAGCCTGTTGAAATCCATGAAGAAATTTCACTGGGACAGCTCAGATTTCCATTCATACTCAGCCTGTCCTCAATGAATAGTGCTGACCACATAACATCAACATGCTCTGTGCCTCCCAGTCTGGACAACACATCTCATTCATCCCCACATTCACCCGAAAGGGCATGAGCATCCTCCTCTGAAACCTCCCAATGCAATCAGTTTGCTTAAAATCCTCATTTAACATTTCCCCTTAACCTCCCCTGCTCAGGCAGGGAAGCCTGCCAGGCCAACAGCGCTGGTGCAGGGACCCTTGTGTCTCACTGAAGGGCAGCAAAGCCGTGAGGAAGCAGCATGAAAGACTTCCAACCCTCTTGCTCGCCTCTCTCCCAGAAGAACCATCTCCTCTGTCAGGCTTATTCATTCTGCCCAATCAATCCCAATCCCATTCTGAGCAAGGAGGTCTTTATTAATACTGGCTGAATGGAGTGGGAGGTTTGTGGTCTAGAAGATTTTCCCGTAGGAACAGGAGCTAGACCACCAACTCTTTCACATTGACCACCCAGGTGGCAATAACCTTTGGCCAGTGTTGGCATGAGCTGAGCTTGACATCGGACATAGCACTGCTGAATAGATGGGTTGAAGCTGTCTGGGGGTGAGGATGGGGGAGGATGCAAGGATACTGTGGGGAATTGTTTAAGAGAGCTCTGAGAAATATTGGTCGAGTGCTTCCATTTAATTATTCACTCTCCTTAATTTGCTCTTGGACAAGATGAATCGTTCATTGACTGTGCAGTTTGGAAGCAAGTCCTTCCTGACTAAACAGACTCAGCATTAAATGGTAAAATAAATGGAGGCCAAGCAAAGAAAATTCCTCCTCTCAGATTGATCACGTCAGGGCAGGATTCTTGTAGGGAAGCCAGAGCTGATAGAAATATAAACACAAATTCTACCACTTGCAGAATAAGTTTCTATAGTTTTGCCTTTATTCCAGCTATGTTTTTTTCAGGCAATTTAGTGTTTGCAGAAAATACTGCAGTGACAGTGTTGTCAATGTCACTGCAGGTATCGACTGGAGGTCTGGGCAGATAAGTAGCACAGGCAGAGCTGGTCTAACAATATAGCCAGAGCTGGTCTAACAATATAGCCATTGCCCAGGATGTCACGAGACATGGTGGGATTCATCTTTACCCACTTCAAACCGGTTTCAGACTTCAGGCCCACCTGTCTTCACAGTCTTGGTAATCTCTCTTCACAGAGAAGGGACACCACTATCGCGCAACTCATCTGGCACATCCAACTCAGGTGTCTGTCAGAGGACAGAAGGAATCATCTTCCCCAGCATGCATGGCTCATCTTGGTGACCCCAGATGCAACCACACAGTTGCAAACATCTGGTCCAGCCAGCCACATTTTGGAGCTCCCTTCCCACCGGCCACCCACTTGCAGGACATGGGCAAGTTGATTCCACTTTCTGCTCTGGCCTATACAAGTATGAAATATTTCAGGGCATTTACTAAATACCTAAAGGTATTTATGGGCTATCCAGCCCAGCAGGATCCCCATCTGCATTTGGCTTCAAAGCGGTAATTATATAAATAACGGATGGGTGGATTTACACAGGAGTAAAGCAGCAACATCTTCAGCTCTGGATTTTTAACCACTGACTACCAACAAAGACATTTAGGCAAATTAGAATTATTCATTTACTAACCTCAGCCCTTGAACTGAATGACTGGCAAATCTAACTCTAGTCTGAAATCGTTCAAACCTCATTTTCAGGTTTTTAAAATAAACAGGACTAAGCTTCCACACAATAAAGACGTGAAAATTCTTCCAACACAAATGTCTGAGCCTAGCGCATGCTACATTAATTTTATTTTCCTTCTTTCATCCTGATTAAACTGTCCACTAGTAATTCTTTGCCTCCAGCCAAATGCAAACACAACTCTGCCACTAATAGGAATTGAGCATGTCTGCATAAAAATACAATTAAAGTAACAGTACACTTCACATTTCATGCCACTCAAATTCTCAAGTAGGTCTGTTATTACAGGATTTCTCATGCATTGTTAGAATTTTTTTTGCATTACACTCTAAGCAACTGATTTTCTTCTCTGGTCAATCAGCATTAAAAGTAATGCCATGAATTATCTTGGCTTGAAATAATAATAATAAAAAAATCCCATCCCAGATGTTTGAGATGTTTTTTCCTCTTCTAAGTAAGGTTTTGAGATGTGAAAGATTTTCCCATCTGGCAGTAGAAGGAACCCATGGGCTTTAAAGTATTTTGGCAAAACCCAGAATCACTCAGATAGCTACATGCTAAGGAAACTCTCCCGAGGTGAGTGAAGGCTGATGTACAAGTCACTGCTCAATGCAAGACAGAGAGGAGGTTTGACCCTGGCTGGAGAGGAAACTGCTTTCAGCAGTGACACAGTTATTGCATCCCAAGAAGGGAAAGAGATGAACCTTTTCCTTCAGCTGTAATTCCTACTCTGCTCCCAAAGTCAGTTGGACTTGGGAACCAAAGTTCTGGCTTTGAAAATGGTTATTTCCTAATGAAAAGGTTTCTTCAGAAAACTCCCACCCAGCACTACTGGATACACCTGAATCAGGGCAGGCAACACGATCTCACCAACCCAATGGTGAAGTCTGCCCTTCAAAGAAATCTTCATCATCCATCAGGAAGGACAGCTCTTCAGAGCTGCTTCCTGAGCCTGTCAGGATAATATAGTAATTCCCAGTGCCTTTCCATCATGCAACCATTTGCATCACCACTGGGGACACCCACGGACTCACACTTTGCAGCAAGGATGAGTCAATGTAATGTGGACTATTTTGTCTCTCATGTTCTCCATCCCAGAAGAAGCTGCATTTATTGAGGTTTGGAAAGTTCTCTCTTCTAAGAGCCTTTCAGATGTGACACCGAACAGCTGTGATGGGCAGAGACAGGGCTGGAAAACCAAGAAAGTGCTGGTTGAGTGAGTTAAGTTGTATGAAATCCCTGGCTCATGTGCAAGAAGTTAAAGGCCAGGACCTCTGCAAAGTGTAGTGTCAACCCAGCATGGGAAATATGTAAACACTTGTGAAAAATTGCAGGTTTATCTGCTTCAGCTTCATTAAAAAAAACCCCAAAACCTAACACAGCAACCCATCTCACAACTCACTCTAAACAACCTCTGAACCTCCTCTTATAGCCAATTATTTCAATCTCTTCTTTTATATCTACTGGAATCCAACTTGAGCAAAAAGCTCAGCAACTGCTTTTATCGCCTGCCAGCGCTCCAGCAGTCATCAGAGAAGGTTCCAATAGGTCATAATTTAGTCAACATTTTACTTTGCAAAACACATGAAAACCCTTTGACATCAAAAGCAGTAGATTTACAGATGCTGGGCATTTACAGATATCATTATACTGCCAAAGTCTGAGCATGCTCCCTAGTTGAGATTAAACCTCTCTTATTTCCTTGGAATGGAAATTGGCTCTCAGACATCGGCTCCCCAAATTCAGTTCAGCAGCTCCTACAGATTGCAACCATCTTTCCCCTTTGGCTTGCCTATACCTGGGCTGTAGGAGTCAGATGCATGCTAGCTCTCAGCATCACCCACAGCCATGTCTTGTGTAGAGCTGCTTCACAGACGCATTGGTCTGAGAGTTCATCCATCATAAAGTAATCTAGCAGGAGAGCTAACTGTTTAATAAGAAAAAAAAAAAAGTTTTTTTTTTTTTGGGACTCTTTCACCTCTTGGCAATGTTCAGGATAATCACTTGGGAAGCCTTGGGAAAACTCAAGCTCCTGTGCAAGTACATGGCTGTGTATGCAAAGAAAAAAGACCTTGCAGCACTGTAGCACACAAATCTGTTGACATTTGAATGAGGAAGTCTTGACAGCAGTGTGGTGGGCAGCTCAAGCTGGGCAAGACGAATCCCACACTCATGCAGGCCTTATGTGCCCCATGAGCACCACAGAGCCCTTAGGATGCCCCTCCATGGCTCAGCACTGCACCGTGTGGATATGCCCAGACTTGCTGTGAATGCTGGGAACAGTGGAGCCAAGTCAGCTCAGCACCATCATAGCACGTGGCTTTGCTGCATCTGCACCAGCACTGCTCCCAGCAGTTCTGGTTTGCTGAGGGACCAGTAGTGGATGTCTACCCAACTCATAGAATCACACCTGCCCAGTTTAGCCTCACTGGCAGTGCAGGAGTGCAAAACTCATCCAAGGAGCTGGGCCAGTCCCTGGGTGGCCAATCTAAACACTGGGCTGCCTTAGCTGGAAGCTGGTATGCCTGTATCTGTCCTCCATCCCTAAGAACAGACCACGTATCTGGTGCTTGCAGTGCTGACACCGTAGTGGGAAATACTCAGGGGATGAGGGCAATGGAGCTGTGTTTTTCACCAGAGCAGGACCTTGTGCAAAGTGCATTTTTTCAGAATGACAGACTAGTAGGGATATGGATGGCCCAGCCAGCAAACCCCTTGAGTTACTGCTGGTTTCCATTCAGGCATGCAATTGAAGAGGTTTCATTTTATGATGTCTGCATGGGGAACATAAAAGCTTTCATTTCCCCTTTCTCATTGACATTTTGTCCATGAACTGACCAAGCAGTTTCATTAACAAGTAGGTTTTACTGAAGATGTATCCACCAATAAATTGCTGGGCAACAATGTGGGACTAGTGTGGATGGACATGAATTTGCAGCACTCTGCTTCTGTTTCAAAATCTGCGTTAACTCCCAGGTTGACCCTTGGCCCATCACAAGCTAAAGTCTTCTTAACTTCTGGATAGGAAGAGAGAGTCTCATTAGACCCTTTCCAAAGTAATTTACTTTGAGTTCTGTCTGTAATATTTCTCTTTAGCCTTTATTTTTATTACATTAAATTTGTCTAAGGAGCGAAAAGCCCCTTTTATTTCTCATTTGTGTCACTGACATTCACAGTCCCTGCCCTGCTTTTCAGTAATCTCAGCTACCAGCTTTGTTTGGGAAATGATCTCAGCAGATGCAGCCCAGACCATGTCAACCCAATGTCACTCCTTGCCCACCCAGGTGTTTAGTGATGTTTTTTTGAGCCCACCTTCTTTTCTGTGTGGAAGCAGTGTAAGGGAGTCTCCACCAACACACCAGCAGTACCCAGAAGTGGCCTTTTGGGTGCCTGCTCTTAGCACTGCAGCAGAAAGGTGGAAGGTTTCTCCTGTAAAAACTCAAAAAATACAGAAACTCTTGCTCCATCAGTGCCAGAGATGCTAAAGACACCTCATTTCACCTGCAGGTGCTGTCCCCAGTCAAATCCCTTTTGTCATCATTCACTGAGAGCAGAGAAGATGCTTCTTTCCAGAGGTAGGCTGCACTGTGAGGTACAGATCTGCCCTTGAAGGGACGTTTCCCTCAGCTTTGCCTTGTGTTCAGTGTTTTGCAAGAGTGTGCAGCATTGCTGATATATTCTGCTCCAGGATTTATTCTGCTCCTACTGTGTTCTCATATCCTTTAACCTCACCGAGAAGGTTGCCTCCAACCTGTCCTAAACTCCACGTGTCCATTTTCTATGCATCCTCACTGCATCAGCCGCTGCCCTGGTCCCACCCAACCCACCAGAACAGCCCCCCTCATGCTTGAAAACTTCCCAGTCCTTTAAGAAACAGTCCAAAACACAAGGAGTATTGAAAATCCATGCTGGGAGCACAGCAGAAGTGCCGGCGCAAGCAGCGGAGCAGATGTGCCGTGGGGACCAAGGAGGGAAGCAGCGGGGCGGGGGGTCCTGGCAGCAAAGCGGCACAGAGGGGATGGCAGCTGCAAGACAGACGAGCTCTCAGCAGCCTCGCTCCGTGGAGAGGGGAGCCCCTTCCAGCCTGTCCATGCTGCCGCTGCGCACTCGCATCCTCGTTAATAACAGCCAGCAGATGCAGTGGATGGCACACGGGGATGAATTACGACCAACAGCCTGATGCTGCCCCAAGAAAGTCACATTTATCTAAAAGCCAGGAATGTTTTTTCCCCTCCATCCTGCCAGGTTTTGGAAATCTGAGGAGCATCTTCAGTTTGCTTGCTAAGATACTGTTACTTGAATTGCCTTCTGTTTCCAGTGGGGTGATGGTGTACTGAGGGTAGAGAGGAGGGATGCAGCTGGTGCTTAGGGAGCACTGTTTGTGCTACAAAACAGGGAGTAGCTTCTCCCAGATGGATGTGTTGCTGTTACTGAGATGTTTTGTCTTTCAGTACAAAAAAAACCCCAACCAAACAACATTGCTTAACTGGGAAAAATAAAAGGACTCCAACCAAATTCTGCAGTTTCAAGATATTTGCACCTCGGATTGTTGAGCTTCAGCTGGGTGGGGACCAAAAAAAAGACCTCAAACCAAGCAACAAAAGCCCCGCAAGCACACTCACTAACTGGGAGATGCTGGCATGAAAAAAAAAAAAAAGAAAATAAAAGCTATGTTAAAAGCCTCCTTGGTTTCACCCAGGATTCCTATATCATGGTGGAGCAACAGCTTGAGATGGGTTTTCTAAGCAGGGTTTTTTTAAGGTCAATGTGTTTCACACAGGAACTGGATTTGACACCAACTTCACGTCAGACCGAAAAGATTCCTTGAAATAGCTTTAAAAGTTTATTTGTTTCCTTGAAACAGCTCTGAGAATATGCAGAGTTATTTCTGACATGAGATTATCCTGGATTCGAGTAAATACCGTCATGCTATAAATAAATAAATAAATAGACCCAGTGCATCAAAGCTCCCTTAAAATAGAAAACTTTACAGGAAATGAGTTGGATCTTCCAGTGGTGTAAATGAGTCTCCCCCAGCTGAAGCAAGCCAGCCTGTGCCGATTTACCTTAGCTAAGCACCTGGCTTTAATTTTATCATATTTTATACATCTGGGTGGCAAATACTGAGAATAGCTGCCTGCCTTTAACAAGTGGTTGCCATTGGTCTGAGCAGATGAGAACAAGCCGACCAGTGCTGCAGAGCTCACTGGTACCATCAGATGGGACTGGAACAGTCAGCGAGCCTCACAGTTGGACACATCTCTCAGCATTGGTTAGGGTGTCCTAGCAGCCTGGGGCTTGGGTGGGAGCCCTGGAGGGTTTATAAAAGCAAATGCATGCAAGTGGCATTGGAAATGACATGGCATAAATCACCTTCCTAACAAAACTGATTTAAGTGCTGCATGGTCTCAGAGCTTCGTGTTTCTACAGCCGTTCATCAAAATACTATGACAACCTTAGCACCTCCAAAGACTGCAGAGTAAGAAATGGTAGAGATCAGGATGTGAAATCCGGAGCTGGAAATGCTTCCCTTATGTCAAGGCATTTACGGCACATCTGAAGCTTCAGTGTAACCTTTTGAGGAAGGAAACAGTCCATCCACTCTGCAGGTGGGGAAACAAAGCCATGGATGTGTTACATGTCACCATCCAGAAACCATTTCTTCTGTGTTCCAGTGGGTTTCTGCCACTGCTGGGCCACATTATTTCTTACTATGCTGTCCCTCCTGTGAGACAGACCTCAAGGGAGAGGCCAGGGAGTCATGGTCACATGGGGTTTGATTTCATGGGAACATGGGATAAAAACACTGAAAATTGTATTTGATTCTTTCTTTTGCATCCAGTTTCTAAACCTTCAGAGTCATATTTCCAAGCTTTTCCCACAGACAGTAAGGCTGTGAATTTACATTAATATACATTAAACAAAGCTGATAGTCCTCCACAATCTCAAGACTCTAGCTGGGGATTAAAATAGAGAGGAATGCTCCTTTCCAACCAGTGTCTGAAAGCTCATGCTGTAACCACCACATCTGACAGGACAAGGACACCTGCACCATGCAACGCATGCTGCTACCACCCCATCTGCGGGATGAGGATGATAATAGGTTTTGGATGCTATCCCTGAGCTTTGTGACCCTCACTTTGTCCAGGCAGAGGCTGCCAAAAGTAACAGCTTTAGTAAAAGCATGCACTGGATCCTTCTTTTCTTCCTCCAAAGAGATACCTTTGTGGACCAACACACCTTCACCTACCTCTCCACTGGCAGCGTTGTGCAGAGAAAGATCTAAAATTAGCTGGGTGGATTTAACGTCACGCAGCTTCCCTCTGCTTTCGAGTGCTCAGCCTCCTTCTATATTTAAACCAAAGGCAACGGGTAAACAAAGGTTTGGTGCGCTCTGCTCTGACAGAAATAGGCACTGCAGCTATTTTTGTCCTGCAGACTACACAATGTGTGTCCAAGTTATGACCAGCAGCAATAAATATATCCCAACAAGGGTCAAGAGGAGACTGTAAGCAGTGAGCAGTAATGAAACTGCTCTGCTTTCTGAATGCCAGTGAGGCAGCCTTATCTAGCCCCTAGTTCCTCCCTTTGAGGATCATCACACAAAAGCCTTATAGAAAACAGAGGAGGTCGTATGTCATGCTTTGCATGGATTATTTTTTTCCCTTCAGGTTTTGTAATTTATCTTGAACCAAGTGATGCACTGCAAATAGCAAGGCATCTTGACCACAGTCTGGATGCACGAGGGCTAATTCAGCTCTGCCCAATATTGTCCCTTGTGGATAAGATGCTAGATATGAGGTTTTACCTTTCAGGTGACTTTCAGGAGAATCTCTGAGGCTGAGGCAGAGTGGTGTTTGTAGTACATGTTTATGGTTGATGTTCTTTATTTTGCTAACCCTGGGGTGGTTACCCTCGCAGGACAACATCACAGACACAGCTGAGCAGGACAGTATGCCACTTGAGTGGTGAGTCACACGTGGTCACCTGGGGGCCTGCATCAAGGATAGACACTGAATTCAGACCCTCTGGGAGAGGGTGCAGAGCACTGATTTCTTGGCCAGGACTTCACACCCTCATAGCCTGCCAGCCTTTCTCAATCCCTGTGAGTTATTAGTGTCATGCCAGGATCAGGCTCACCCCTCACCTTCAGCAGGGCTTTGTGGAGCATTGCAAAGGGGTCAGGCCAGACAATGACATGAACGGAGGTTCTGAAGCAGTTCCAGTGCCTAATCCTTCTCCACTTCACAAGGGATTTGATGTGAGAAACCAGGCAGCAAGGAAGTTTTCTCCAGATTGCTGCCCAGAATTGCTCTGTATAAAACACCAGAGTACCCCCCCATCCTCAGAGCCAGGCACTTCAGGTTTATTTTTTGCTCAGGGACCCATCAGAGAAGGAAAAGCAAGAGTCACTATGGTTTCCATCTTTGGTATCCTCCTCCTTCAGAGCACCAGACTTTTTGGCTTTTATCTCCTAGTCTGTGAAACCCCAAAAGCTGGAAAATGTATACCCAACAGGTTGGCCACTTCTCAGGAGGACAAGCCTGATCTCCTCTATCTACTAGGTCTTTTATCCCCTTTCTTTTCTGGAGATGCAACCCTCTACTCCAGTCTGGCTGACTTACTGCAGGGTCACTGGGAGTGGAAACTGAGACACCCACCCATCAGTGAACGTGCTTTGGAAAGCACTCATTTCTTGAAACAAAATCTTTCACAGGGCACAATGTTTTCAGCAGAAACTGGATAGGGTTGCTCATGTCCCTACTTGGCCCTTCAAGTTTACTTACACCCAAGACCTGGCACAACTGCTAGCATTTGGACAAAGGCTTTGAACTCCTCTTCATTCCCAAGAGACATTTGTATTCCTACCTTGGGTGAAGTGAGGCATATTCAAAGCTAATGTACTGAACCCCTACTAAACATGCAAAGCAGATAGCAGGAGACAAGGAACATGTATCCCCCCAGTGACAAGCAAGCTGGCCTCAAACAGCAGTGACAGCCAGCCACAGTGGAGAAGATAATTGGGAGGAATAGCCAGATGTCTCTTTTGAACAGAAGTTAAAAGGATGGTTGCAGGTACTAAAAGCTCTCCCAGGCTTAGTGGGTATAACACCTGGAGTAGCTCTACCCCTCACACCATGATGCCACACCACTGCACCCAGCACAGCTGGGGATGCCTACCATGGCTTACATCTGCTGCCAGAGCCAGGATGCAGGTCTGCTGTCCCCAGCCAGCAAACCCACAAAGGGTAGAAGTGTCTTCTCCCTTCCTCAGCCCTTCCTCCCCACTCTGGGGACCAGCCCTGTGCCTGCCACAGCTGAGCAGGCAATGATGAAGAGGTTGTCACATCTGGCCGTAGCTGAGAGCATTACCCCACAGCTGGTGCACTGGGCACATCTTTGAGCTTGGGAAAGCAGAGACCTGGGTTCACACACTAGCCCTGGCTTCTCCCTTGGCTCTCATTTATTACTCACACAGGCACTGTGAGGTCTGTTTTGTTAGGTTTTGGGTTTTTTTCCCCTTATGGAGCAAATCATTAAAAAGAAAGGAAGGGGAAAAAAATACATTTAGTAACAACTGCAAAAAAAGGGAGCAGGAAGGAGGGAACCAACAGGCAGACAAATGGAGTCCAGTTACAAAATTCCAGTTCAGCTGGGAAAGGGAACTGCAGAGATGGTGAGGCTTTATACAATTTCACAGGTGCAGGGCTGTCCTGGAGACAGCTATCTGAGCAAAGAGGGTTCCAGCAGCAGTGACCACAAGCACAGGAGACTGTCCAGACCATGGCAACTAAACTTGTGTGACCTTTTACAAGGAGACCTGAGCTTGCAGAGCTTTACTGAAGGAGATAAGCAGAGTGACCTACCAAGGGCAGGTTCGGTTAGCATCACTGTGTTTGGAGTGGCTTGGCTTGCTCCAGTAGGCTCAAGGTATGGGTGTGAGAGCTTGTGCATGCCCATGGGATACCAAAGAAATCTACCCAAGTCTATTTGCAGAAGATACTCACCCATCTGCAGCAGACTCCTTGCACACAGCTACATATCTGATTCACCCTCCCAGAGATTTAGCAAAGTCCATGCCCTGAGAAGGACTTACTGGGTTGGCTTTTACAACATAATCCTCCTTGGTACTGAGGGCTGGGGTCCACAACTGACAGCAACAGTCATTACCCTCTTCATTGCTCCTCACCAGCTTTATTTTATACTTTTTTATTCCTCAGTGTAAAAGCTTCCCTAGCTAGTCATTAACCTCAGCCACAGGACACCACCATTAAACATTATTGTGGCTGTAACATGGTACATTACTTGCCATGCAGTCAAAAGTGTTTCCTCTAGCAAGGGAGAAAAAAAGAGACCTGCATTAAGGTTGGGATTCTCCTGCACATGTATCTGGCACCAGCTGCAAGGAGTGTGTTTGCATGGAAGAAACACATCAGGTGAAGAGCTCATCTTTTTTGATAAAACACACAAGTGGAAAAACCCATCTTTGGTTTCATCTCAGAGGAGAACAACATGGACAATCAGATCCTATACTCAGCTGTCGCCATGCCAGCACAGCTTCCTGCCAAGTGGTTGATATGTCCCTGTGTAGGGACTGCCCTTAAACCCCTCAAGACCTTCTCCATCCTCACAGCCAGTGCTGACCACCCTGATAGGGTCTTGGAAATAGCTTCTAGAGGAAGAAACCTTGTCAATGGGACCTGGAGATGTCCACCACATCACATACTGTTTTTCAACATGAGCTGAAGGAGGGAAAAATGCTGTGGAGTAGATATGGGTTTCAGTGCCCACAGTGCTGCAAACTCCCTAGGCTGGGACTTTACCATGCCTCCAGCAGCTCCAGAAGAGGTTTTCAGTCCTTGTCCACCTTTCTTTGTGCATACGCACAAGTACAGAGAGCAAAGCTCCACAGTAGCACCTATAACAGTGTTTGCAGTATGGATGCTGATGCAGTGGTCCTGAAACAGAGATGACAACAGGGAGGGATAGTCATTGCAGCCATTCCTTCATGCAGTGCCCTGTGCAAGTTGCTGAGGCAATCAGCTGCCTAGGAATGTCCTACATTATCTGTGGAGCCTTCCTGAAAGGAAGACAAACCTCCTGTGTCTCTGTACATGGGAGAGCTCAGCACGCGACCTCCTGAAATGAAATCTCTGTGGATGCACCCCCAGGCTGATGGGGAGCTGTTGCGATGGGTCATGCCTGTTTCCATCCATCAGAGGACCCAATGAGACATGACTGATCTAAGCAGAGCTGACAAAGGCTGAAGACCACTTCCCCATCTGGGGACATGCCACCAGGCTAGGGGGGAAAGGCTGCCTGTTCACACATGCAGGCTGTTCCATCCAGCAGCTCCCTTTTGCCAGTGCAGGGGTCCTACAGCTGCAACACCTGCCTCGCAGGCTTGGTACGAGCTCCCCTTCCACCTCACTGACTCCAAGAGCACATCCTAAATTGAAAGTGGCATGACATGAATAGTTCCCCCACCCCCCCACAAACCAGGCTGACCTCCCACCGCAGGCTGGGGATCCCCCTGTGCTCGTTGTTATACATCGATGCCCAAGAGGGAAGCGCATCCCTGTGGTTGACAGGTTTTAATGAAGACCTTTGATGTTCAAAGGAAGCGATGGCTGTTTGGTAAGGTCGGTTGAGTTAGAAGAAAGGGGCAGGCTGAAGCCAGCAGAGCTAAGCCCGTTATGCTAGCAGAGCTCCATCTGGAGCACTTAACTGCTGTCTGGTTTGAGCCACGCAGGTTGGAGGTAGGCAGCTACTGGGGGGTTGGTTTCACACCGAATGCCGTCTGCCTCTCTGAGTTACCGTCTCTGTCACTCACCTGGTGCCAGCATTATTCCCTGTAAGTCAAAGCCTGGAGTCTGCTCTCCTTCCTTGTACCCTGGGGCTGAACTCACACTTGTTTTACAGAAGAAATGGAAATGTCAGTATTTAATTGAGGAGGCTTTTAACAAATAAGAAATCTCTTCAAGACGTACCTGGGAACGTCTGTGTGACCCCAAAGCTTCAAGCTCTTGAAGGAAGTGCTTGAGGGAAACATTTACCCTTCTGCAGCCCCAGCATCATAGAATTGTTTATGTTAGAAAAGACCTCTAAGAAAATGTGTCTCTGATCAGTGGTAAAGGAGCAGCACCACCCATCCCAATGATTGAGCACCCTTCATATGACTGTCCTGGTCAGTGTCCACGCTCTCACAGATACTTAAGTCTCTTATGCAAACCAGAGTAGCTTCAGGGGGAAAATGGAGAAACAACTTTGTTTTGCCCAGCTCTTCCATGAGTTTTCTTGGAGATGAGAGGGAAGACGAAAAATTCCTTTAAACAACAGGGAACTTCGCCTTTGCTTAGAGCATGAAGAGCAAGTCCATTCAGAAGTTTGAATTGGTAGATGTAGAAACAGCCAGCTGGGGATTTCAGAAAATTGTCATTTTCTCCGATATAGATATTGTTTCTACAACAACACAGGAGAATTAGAAAAAGACACAACAGCATTTTTTGTCCAGCTTTGGTGGAGACATATTTCAAATTTCTCCTCTGACAGAGTGTGTTTTTCCTATCAATTGCATCCCCAAGTCCTTCCTAAGTGGGTTTTTTTGTTTGTTTGTTTGTTTGGGGTTTTTTTTGTTTGGTTTTTTTTCTGTGATAGAAAGACAGCTGGTCAAGGCTGTGAGGAAAGTCTTGGTAGAAGATGATCTTGATTTTAAGACGATGGCCCAAGCTGCAGGCACTGCACACCAGCAGAACAGGTTCTCCTCAGGAACAGCAAAGTCTGCAAATGTAGAATTTTTTTCAGCAAAAGGAGAGGAGCTGTAACAAGCCTGAGAAGGACCCAAAGTATGACCTGGTCAAGTTGGTGGTTGTAGGTTTGTACTTCCACAGCATGCAGGAGAGAGGGCAGATGAAGATTTATAAGGTATTGACCTTTGTTGATTCCTAAAAGTTGATGACAATATTATCTACCCAAGTCCATCACATGAGCAGAGTCACTCCCCACCTTCCCATCCTTACCAGACCCTTGATTAGAAACAGTACAAGTGAGAAAACCCCAGCAGACAGCAAAGGACCTTGACTTTCCCTTTTAAATTTTACCCTCCTTCAGTAAACAATTAATTTTCTTACTCAGGATATTAAAATATCCCCATTACACCTGCATTCATGCAGGGTTAGAGCGTCCATTAGAGCATCCATTTCCATGTTTTGCCTGTTGCAGGTTAAGGAGGAGGGTGGTGACTTGTCACACCAGACTCAGGAAAGAAGCAGGTTGTGCTTTTCTCTGAGCTAAAACCTATGGTCCAGAGACTGCCTACATTTCAGTAACACCATGGCCATCACAGCCACCTTTCCTGCCTGGTCACACACCCATCACACCAGGGAAAGAGCTGAATCCTATGAAATGCCCAGGGCACCCTACTGTTACCACCATCTTCATGGAGTGGAGACACTGATGACAATTTGGCTTCTAATTTCTGCTTTGGGAAGTCATGTCAGGGTAACTCTGTATTAAAACTACTTACAAGACCTTTCTGGAGGTTCCATGACAGCATTAGGAATTTTTTTTCATCTAATTCCCCATGGAAGTGAGCCTTTTGTGACTGTAGTATCTGCGCACATCTTAGTCCTGACTTTGCAAAAAATTTCCAAACCCATAGAACAATTTTGGCCATTCGATTGCAAGTCCTTAAAGATAACAAGTTGCTACCAGCTTGTGAATGTGGGTGGGCAGGGAAAGGAGGGATGCTCCATCTCTGCACCTGCAGAACAAGCCCAGAGACACCAACAAACAGTAGAGAAACCTCCTGAGTGAGAGACATAAATGCTCTGGAGGTGTTTCAGTCAGAGCTTATACCTCATGAGATGTGTGGTACTCCCTCCACAAAGCAAAAAGCCATGGGAAGACTCCATGAGAGCTGGAGCTTGTATGAATGGCTTGCTTGCTAATGAAGAGTGCACCCGGCTGGTTGCTCGTGGTACTTTAGGTCCAAGTCCTGCAAACCAGACCCACAGACTGTTGGAGGAGCTCTGCCCTCCTCCCTGCACATGCTGGTGGCCAGATGATTCATGTCACAAGAGGAGAAATGAAAGAGCAAAATATAAATGAATCACCCTCTGCCACAGGTCATTTAATTCATTCTCCCTTCAGGAGACAAGCATTTTTGCACACTCTAATTAGATAGTTCATCCTAATGGCAGCTACAGATTTTTTTTCTTCCTTCTTCACATCTTTCAGCAAAATAGCATAAAATTTTGCAGATATTTAAATTAAAAAAAAAAAAAAAAAAAAGAAGAAAAAAAAAGAAAGAAAGAACAAGTGCTACACTGGAACAAACCCCATGTACCATATGGCGAAGACAGGACAGTTGCAAAATCCTGCAATGCGCTCATTACATGCGTTGCCTACATTGTAGTGCTCTCTCTGCCTCCTCTGCCCTAGTTCCCAGACTTTGGGGTATAATTATAGAACAACAGCAAATGAAGTTAGTTTTAGAAAGATGGTCTTTTTCCATGGAAAATAAAACATCTGAACAAAGTAATAAAAAAAAAATCAAGCATTTTTCTTGGCAATGTGTTAATTTTGTTCTTTTTTCTTTCTTTCTTTCTTTTTTTCTTTTTGAGAAAATGAGAAGAGAAAGTGTTCCATCTTCCTCCCCCTCCTGCCCACCTGTTCTTGGAAGAAAGCAGGGAGAAAAAAAGAAAGGAAAACCCCTATGTTTTTAAGCTTGTTGTTTTCAAAAGTACTAAAACATTTCCACCAAAGCTGACATTTTCTAAGGAAATTCTCATTTTACCTGTAAAGCCCCTTTGAGTTCAGGAACGTGCAACTGCTTGTCAGAATAAAAAGAAGAAAAAAAACCCAAACAAACCTCACCTGTTTATTAACTTTTCTCCCAGAAGCTATTGCAAGGTGGCAATGAAAACATAGCCACTTCTGGGTGAGGAGCCTGAGGGCCTTCAGATGCAGATTGTGCAGCCTGGGGGGTGAGGAGCATTTTCCCTGTGGATAAGATCTGCTCAGACATTAGCATCATGGTGAGATTTCTATGTCACAGCTGGCAAGGCTCAGTCTTTACAGTTTCAGCCCCAGGAACTGTCCTGGATATAGCACATGGGGATTTCAGGTGGGTACAGGGTCCTCTTGGTCCCTTGCACCTCAGTTTGGGATGTTGCAGAGCCAGCAGGGTACATCCAGAAGGACGTGAGAGCTTCAGAGGCTGCAGGACCACTCTGCTGCAGAAAGACAGCAAGAAACACTGAGGTGCAGGAAGGCAGATATGGCCCCACATGTATGAAAAACCACCTCAGTACACAAGGTTTTGACATCCCTTAAAGAAGGGTTCAATGTTGCAGAAGAGATCAGTCATCTTGGACTCAGGTCTGTTCACCACTACTGGTGGAAGCCATCCCATAGCACATAGCATCCTAGGAAAGCCATGAGCTGCAGTGCCTGGCTCTTTCGCTGTGATTTCCACCCTTCCCTTTCCAGCTGAAGATCAAAGCCTCTTGTTGGCATTGTCTCTCATGTAGGAGATCTCGGTAAACCTCTGGGTTTGTAAATGCATTTACATTTCCACCAGAATGACTGATTTAGTGCATGGTGGGATGAAGAACTCAGAGAACTGAAGGCCAGATCTTTCATGCATGAGCCATGCCCTTGCATAAGAGGACACAGCCTTTGCCCAGACCTTCAGCTAGGAAGCAGCAGAGTGTCCATGCCTAAATCCACCACCATCAAACCCTACTGCTGGGAAGCCCCATGACCTCCATCCAGGTGCAGGCTATGAGGACAAGAGCCTTGCAGTGAAAACAAGGTTTCTTGCAAATATTTTGCCCAGCAGCTCCTACACTTGGAAGCGTGATCTCGCTCACAGTGCCCTCATCTATCTGCCTTGAGTCCTGTCCTGCCTATGATCGATTATTTTCATTAACTTTTCCCTGCTGTGGCTACCACTGCAGCTGCTGTGCCAGTGACACAGCACGAGCACTTGCACAGGGCTAGATGACAAGTGATGAAATGCTGGTGGTCAAGCCATATAAAAGCTTGGTTTGGGCTGCCCAGCACTGTCCTGTGTGTGCTTGTGTTGGACTAATGTCAGCCTGTCTGTGGAGGAGTCTCAGATGCAAGAGGGAGGGGTAATTCTGCTCCAGCTCTGTTCTGCCTTCCTCCTTCCCTGGGTGACCCGATGCCTCGTCTTTACCATGGGGATGTGTTTGTTAATCCCCTGTGCCAGATTAACACCCTCCTATCTATACATGTCTTGCATTTCTAATGTCATTCTGCCCTACACAGACAGAGGATGCACTGCTGTCTGTGAGGTGCTTGGAGATATCATCATTCTCTGAGGCATGAAGCTTTTTGCAGCATTTGCATGGGCTTATTCTCAGGCATTTTGCATCAACAATTCATCCCAGCCAAAATTATCCTCTTAGAAAACTCACTAAGTCAAAACACTGCATCAAAATTTACTTCTTTTTCTTTTTTTTTTTTTTTTTTCTTCTTCACAAGGGACTGCCAAGGAAAGCCTATATTTATTCAAGAAATCTTTTTTGGCTGAAACATTTGGAAGTCAGAAAAACCTTATAAAGAAGGTCCAAGAGAATGTAGTTAAGCATTTAGGAAATAAGACAGAGCCTGGGAGGCCACAAAAGCCCCCTGAGCCACACATCAGAGGATGTATAAAGGAAATGCAACAGAAAAAAAAAATCAGCTTGTTTTACAACAGCTTCTTAAATTGCTTAGCACCCATGTCTGTCATCTCACACCTGAGCTTCAGACCTTCAATCAAACAGGAGGTAAAAGCCCTTCAGTGGGATTATGGCTCCTAAACATCTGATAATCTCTGATTATCTCAAGCAGGTATCACAAGGCTCTGCTGAGAAGGAGAGCTGGCACCCGGCCCAGAGGGATGACACACTGCTGTGCTTTGATCAAGACCTCTGCAAAAGCCTCCCACAGGACAGGCTCCCCCAAAAAGCCATCTCTTCATGGATGAGTATCTTGCAGGTGACATATCTTGTGTCACCAACAGTGCTGCTTGCTCCCATGAGATCCAGAAATCCCAACACAAAGACAGAAATCCCATAGGTTGAAGAAAACGCGTATGGAGAGGTGCAACATCATTCTGAAGGCACCTGGATGCAACACAAGCTGTGCTGATCACAGGAGCAGTCTGCTCCAACCACAGTACATACCCCTTGCTGATGGCATTGGCCTTGCAGTTTCCCAGCAGAGAGTGATCCAAAAATGAACAGGCTGAAGATCTTCCCTGGGAAACTTTGGGTCCTGTTTTCTTTCTGAAACTGCAAAAAGTGGCGTCAGCTCACGAGAACACCCAGACTTTTTCCATTTCTTTGCTGCATCAGTGTCTTGGCAGCTTAGCAAAGAGCCCTTGAATCCCCCTGGAAAAGCAAAAAGGGAGAGAGGAGACTAGAGAAAAGGATGGTAGTAAGTCAGGAGGGTCCACTTTTTTTGCATGATCCAGAAAACTCTTATTCCCTATGACCTTGTTAGGAGGCTGGAAGCTGCTGTTTAGTCAGAGCTGTCAGACGGTGTTGGCAGGAGATGGATGAGCTGCGGGTGTGACTCTGCAGAAGGCATGATGGAGACAGGCTGTTTTAAGGAGCAGCAATGGTGGGAAATGCCAGTGAGGACCAGGCTGTCTGGCATAACTATATACAAGAGATACATGCAAGGGGCTGCTCAAACAGCCATCGAGACAACAGAGCTCTGGGGTATCTTCAGGCTGAGCTGACAGAGGGTCATGGGACCTGTCCTTGTTGCCTTAGGAGCTTGATCTTGCTGCCTGCAAGGTGTTGATGAGCCCTTGGTTGTAGTCCCCAGTCACTTGTTTAGACTGTCTGAAGAAAAATGAGATGTGTCCTCCATCATCTCCCAGCATATCCCTCACCACACTGCCTGCTGCCAAATCTTTATCCCAAACACCAACATCACCATGGTCTGTGCCCACAAGACAAGGATGCTGAAAGTTTTAATTTTTACTGTGTTAGATTAATTGTGAATTTGCTTTGACATTCTCTGTCCTTATAATGGCAAAGATATTTCTCCCTGCCCAATCCAGTCCTGGAATGGATTTGGGTTCAATCCTGCCACATGCTCTGATGCAAAGCACAGATCTGGAGATTGCTTTATTACTGCCCTGTGATCACTCTCAAGACATCTAACCCTCCAATTCTCAGCTCTGCAATGATGCTTTTGCCACACTCCTGGCCTTTGCAGTACATCTGCAGCCCTGTGCATGTCCTGATGCAGCCTCAGAGGAGTTGGTGTTCAGGGACAGTGTTACCACGCTACATCAATTGTCACAGAAGTGCCTGGACTGTTTTATGTGGCTGATTTTCAAACAAGAGTTTGGCTTTCTTTTTATCAGGTGTTCACAGTTTGTGTACAAGCTTAAGGATGCTTTGACTTGTGTATCATTCCGAGTCTGTTCTGGTGAAGAGAAGACCCAACTCCAGCATGGACTCTTCCTAGGGAGGAGAGATAGTGCTAACACAAGTGTGGTTTGGGAAATAAGAAAAAGAATTAACTTTTTTTTTTTTTTTATTCAGGGCACAATGACCCCTTCCCACCCCCAGGACCTCCTGCTGCAGAGAGAGTCTTCATCCCACATCTGCAGCAGCTATGGCCCTGTACCAGGTCATGTGCAGACACACTAGTCATGAAGACATCCCAGCTGAGAGGTAAGAGAAATCTCTGGCTAATGCCTGGCTGGAGATCTGAGACAGCTGGGTTTGTTCTCTGGTGTGCCAAAGGTTTCCAGTCACTTAACCTCTCAGCTCCAGCTCTGTAACACAGGGGGATTGGCATGGTAGTCTCTCCACAGAGAGCTGTGTGAAATGCTCAGGCAGTGTCACCATGGGGACCACACAGGCGCCCTGAGCAGTCTGGCATAAAGAGGCAGCATATGTTCAAGACCTTGGTCCTGCAATGGGCTTGTAGGGTAAAATTCAGCCACAGATAGCTCAGAAGTGACCTAGCTTTGGCTGGAGGTTGTTTGATCCCCACATCATGGTTTGTTCACATTTTCTGTCCACCCCCTCACTAACCCAAACTCAGGGCTCCTACCAAAGGTCCTTTTAGCAGGGGGCTGTATTTCTAAGAGGGTGGGTTATACAGGCAGGAGAGGACTGAGCAGGATTTTGCTGAACAAGGCAGCGGTGTCTATACCAGTAAATAAAAGAGACCAAGAGCAATTGAATGGCCAGATGGCACCACACAGGCCTATAAACCAAACTCTCTTCTCCTTCCCTCCAAACCCTAAACAGGGTGGCCTCAGCCATGCTGACAGCTGGGACCAGTCCCTGTCCCATGCCAGCCCTTGAAGAGCCTCCAGGCTCTATCTGAGAGAGGATGAAGCCGTGCCAAGGAGCATGATGACAGTTTAACAGTATGGACCATTGTGAATCTGTGCACGTCTGGGGCTTGAGTTAGTGCAGTATTAGGAATGCTGGCTTAGAGACTTTGAGCTCCACACTGGTGCCTGTCCTCTCACGACATAGAGGTCTTAAAGTGGGCACACCCAAGCATGAACTAAGCATTGGAGTCCCACCTTGATGCCCAGGACTTTGCAGGACTGCATACACCTCCCATGTCACAGAGCAGCAGGAGCAAACCTTTTATCCTGACATACTGCAATTCGAAGGGATGGTGTATCTCCGTCGGCTTTGTGTCCCACTCCCAGCAGGCATCTGCCACCACACGGAAGCCTACGGTACCAGCAGCTTCCACACTCAGCAAGGAGTTTGAGCAATGCTGGCAACCACTTCCATAAACCACTCAACAGTTTCCCTGCCTCCTGGCTCAGGATAAAGAGCTCTCTGCTGCTTCGCATTTTGTCTACTCTTCTTTCTACTTGTGAAGGGTCCTTTGTTCCTGCTCAGGACATCCAGCACAGAGTTTGGAGGGGTTATCCGGGATACCCTGGATGCACAGTCCATGTACAGCTCACCTGAATGCATGCAAACTCATCTATAGCACATCTCATCTCTCAGGGTCATTGCACGTGTATTTTGCTGTTGATTTCCATTCATTCAGTGACCGTTTTCTCCAGGTGAACCCTGGGTGGACATGGCCAGGAAAATCCAGATGAAGGGAAATCCAGACAGAGACGGTCCTCTCTTGGAGTGCGTTGCAACCCATTTGCACAGCTTGGGGGGGGCACACGCTGCAGCATAGCAAAGAGCCAGGGACCTTGATGTCTCTCTTCGATCAGATGCAGACAGTAGCCTGTCTGGTTACAGAGAGCACTTTCTTTGATTAAAAGCTAATAAATATTCATCCCACTCCTCCCCTGCTGCCCCTCCCAAATCCCCAGAGACAAAACTTAGACAAGCAAAACTGGTTCATTTGTGATGTATTCCAGCACATTGCTCCAAAACACTTGGAAACATTCCAGGTAACAATGCACGGCTGCAAGGGTTATGGATCATCAAGAAAAAAGCCAATACTTTGCATTCACTTAAAACAAGACTTAGGTCGTAAAGGACATGCTCATTATTAATGGTGGGTGTTGGAAAGTAAAGTATAAAGTGTACACAGATCCTTATCCCTAGCTAATTCTTCACCAAATTGGCAAAGATACATCACTGCCTGCAGAGCAGGAGACAGAGAGAAATTAGATGTTAAGGACAGCTTAGTTTCCTAGGAATACAGATGTACCATCAGCTGATGAAAACTACAGAGAGGAGCAAGAGAAGAAGATATATCAGTGATGAAGGTTGTCTCCTTTTAAGGCAAGGGAAAACTAAACTCTCACCGGGGAAGAACAGGTTTGAACTGATGGAGAGATTACAGCCAGTGTAACAGCACAGGGATTGCTGAGCTGATCCCAGGGAAACATGGAATACAAAACCAAGCCACTGTCATCCGAAAGAAGATGAGAGTAGCCAAGGACCTATTTGGCAGAGAAACACTGCTGGAGAAAACCAGTCCTGGTGTTGGGAGTTTGGAGAAATATGGAACAAATGCAATCGTGTTGTCTCAACACAGCTTTAAACCACAGTCCTGTAGGGAAACTTACTCTGAGGGCATGAGACTGTGGAGCGTGAAGGGCCTCCCATCTCTAGATGGAAGCCTATCCCACAGCTATTTCTGCAGATGCTGTAACCCTGTCTTTTCCCACCTCTTGGCACCCAGTCTGAATATCTAGGAATTATTCATTTCATTAAAGCAGGCCAGGCCTGCTTTAAACTTGTATTGGTGGCAGGTTCAGAGGTGATCTCACAATCCTAACAGTAATAGTAATTAATAGTAAAATATAAAGACTAAGATGATAATTTATAATAATTATAAGTATTTATTATTACTGGAGCCACATCCAAGCATGTGCATTCTCCTGCATCTTAGGAACATGGTGCTGGGGCTCTGCTCTGGGCGAGCAGTAGCATGTATTCCTGCAGCCCACCAGCCCCCACTGCCCTGCACAACAGTCAGCTGGCTGCATCACCACCAGCAGGATCCGCAGTCCTCGGCAGCCCAGCAAGGAAATCTCCATCCCGTGATCTCCATGCTGTTTAAGCACAAAGGAGCCTGTGTCTGCTGCCTGGCCCCATAGAAACCAAGCATTTGTATCTGTCCTTGGATACTAAAGCCTCAAGTTAGAGGCTGACAGCAGAAGTGGGTAGAAGATGAAGCGTTGCAATCTTTCAGCTTTTCTAATGGCATCCTCCAGCTTTGTGGGGGCTGTTGGGCAAACAAGAAGCAAGCAGCTTAATGGCTGTATTTCAGCTGGCACAAGCACTGCGAAGCCTGTGTTGCGGGCCAGTTTCTCTGCTGAGCTGAGATTTGCTTGGCACAGCAGCGTGGTGGGTCCTGAGGGAGCCCACGGCTGCTCTCTGATCTTCCAGCTGGGTGTCAGCCAGACCCTGCAGAGCTGATGACCACCCCTGCTGTGGGGGGAGCATGGCTGAGCAGGGCACCCTGCCCAAGCTTCGTCTTAATGCTGGCTTAGCTGATCAAGGTGACAGATGAGGAAAAAAAACAGTGGGAAACTGAGGATCCTCATCACCAATGGGAAGATCCTCTCCTGAGGACCATATCCAAACACCCAGGTGACATCGGAGAGCTCAAAGACACATGCACATCACGAAGGGACTCTGGCCCTCAGTTTGAAGAGGTCCAGGCTCTGGGCTAAAAAGCAGGAAGTTTCTCTTTAAAAGACAATCCCTGCCCTTTTAGGCAGCTTCCCATAGAACTGGGATGCTTGCAAAGGCACCTGCATGAAGACACCCTTTCTCCAGCACCTTCATGTCCCCTTTGCCCATGTGACCTGAAAAGGATCTCCAGCACAGTGACAGCCCTGTGCTTTTAATGAAAACAGGCAACTGGATAGAGGAAAAAAAACTCTCTATGCCTTTTACATGTTTCCCACAAACGGGAAAGCTCCAGTTGAATCTCAAAGCTCAGGGGATGCACACAGAGGAGAGACCCATCCCACTGATAAAACAGCTCCTGGTGCCTGCTGTGAGCTGGGAAATTTGTGCTTTCCATTTCCTCTGTGTACCCCAGGTTAGCAAGTTTGCAAACTCTTAGTCCTTTGCAGGGCTTTTCTTGTTGATGCAGAAGAAAACCTTGTAACAGCTTCAAGAAAACCATTAAAGGCCCCTGCAGGGCCAAAATGGGTACATTCAAACCTCCTGCTTGAGTTCATCTCGAAGGTCCTCTTGCCACAGCAGTTCAGCAGGAGATAAGGAGGAAAATCTTTCAGTAAATCTGGCTGGGCAAAAGTAGATTTTGGAAAAATAAAAACAACAGGTGTCTCATCTCACAGCTAACACCTTTTTTTTGTGGTATCTCTATGTATATATATGTAGGTGTGCATCTATATATATATGTGTCATGTCATGTTCTGGTCTGTTAGAAGGTCAGATTTCTTCACATGACTAATTTGCATAGTTTTGGGGTTTTTTAAAGAGAAAATATTGTGCTCAAGCACAAGCTAAAATATGTAGCTTTTCACAGGGAAAAATTAATCTCGGATGTGGAGAATTTGCCGAAATATTCCTTAATGCTCCCAGATGAATTTTTGTTTACATTTGTTGTTTCACAAGACCTTAGCAATGGTCCTTTTGTGTTGTGTTCAGAAGGGTTAGTCTTCACAAGCAGCATAGCTTTTAACATACAATCTTTTATGAACTTCTTCAGGATTTATACCAGCACCAGAATTTGACTCACAGCAGCTATATGCAAATACACTCTTAAAAATACTGTGCAAAAAGTGACCTGCTTTCCCTAATGCCCAAATAATGAAGAAATGAGGACTTATGCCACCAGAGACACACCCCCTCGGAGCACATCTTCAGTGAGGTTCAGTCAAGGAGTCACTCCAGCATAGCCTCCAAAGCAAAGCCCAATCATTAAAAAATGACATTTCTGTGCAGTGTGATGAATGATGATTGAGCTGGCAGATCTCATCAAGACTGAGGACTCATCCCACCAGAGCACTGATGTCAAGGAAAACAATCCCTTTGATTTAGAGTTTGGGCCAGGCTTCAAATGCAGGGACCAAGGGTAAGATCTTGGTTTCCAGGGACTCTTAGGCTCCGTCTCACCATGTCCTCAAAATCCTTCCACAGAAACATATCGTGGCTTAACTCCTTTGGGTCTGTTTCACTGCTTCAGGAACAGGTATGTTCCTGTCAATCACAAGCCCTACAACTCCAGCAACATCAAATTCAAGAGCTGAGAACCACAAACCACTATCCCTTTGCACCTGAACCAAGACTCTTCTTGTAGATCAGGGCCTCACACTCAAAATCTGTATGTGCCTCACACTAGGCTTGATGTACCCAGAAGGGTAGTGGTTTGATATGGATCCCAGCTAGGAAACATAACCATTCCCCAAACTCAGATTACCTGGGGGATGAGGGAAAGTTTATCCTTCACAAATTAAAAAGTTGAATCACTGTTGTGTTAATTATTTCCTTAATGGCAAAGCTGGGTCTCCTACAACTGATGAGTAGGAAACCAGAATGGGATAGAATTCACCTGGTTAAAGGCATCTGTGAGGACATTGTCTTTCTGAACACCTCACATGGGTGAGACAATGGGGGAAAGAGGTCCCTACAAAGAGCATCTCGCTTTTTTTTGCTTCGGTGTCTATTTTAGATCAGAAGTGCCTGGGCCAGACCTCCACCATAAAGAGAATGAGGAGACCAATGCAGAGCTTGTACCTACCTTACAGGTGACTACATCTGGACATCCCATCCAAAGCCCAGGTTGTGCAGACTCAAGCTCTGAGCAATGGAGGTCCTTGTCCTATTTTGGAGGCCTGACAAAATTCACCACCAAAACTAAGAACCAGTTGTTTCTCTTTTTGTATTTCACCACAGCTAGGGCCCACCAAACTTGCTTTCAAACAAACAATTCTCCTTCATGAGCCTGCATATTGCACAGTGCCAGCAAGCATCCAGCACATCAAACAGCACTGAACTGCCAGTAGACACTCTATCTAGATGCTAAGATGCTATAACCATCCCTTGTCTCTTGTCCTACATAGGACTGTTCCATCCACCCAAAGAGGAAGACACATAAAAGCTCTTATAAGAGGGAAGGGAAAATCCAACTGTAATAACTCTGGATTGCTTGCAAAAAAACCCCAACAACTGTGAAACTGATGCAATCAAATTATTTAAGATATTCTTAACCAGGTATTTGACTTCTGCTTTCCTTCCATTGCAGCTGGAGGTGCTGGATCCTGTCAAATTTGACAGCATGCAGAGCACGTCTGCACTGTCCAAAGAAATCTCTTTAATGTCAGTAGATTGCAGACCCCCTTGGAGATTCCTGGGGTGCTTAACTCAGCTAAAGAGTGATATATTTAAGAGTTCTGCATTTTCTAAATTGCAGGGCAGCAGAAAAAAAAAAAAAAACCAACTCCTAGCCACCAAGGCTCTCGGTTACTTTGAAATGGAAAGCTTTCCCCCTTTGCACAATCTCCCAGTTATGGCATGTGGCCTAATTATATAATTACACAATAGATCTGAATTGCTTCAAAGGAGCCGTTGTGTTCCAGCAGGTACATAATAACTTTATAGTATCAACTAATTACACTGTTATATAAGGGTTCAGAATGACTTTTAAAAACAACAGACAGATCTTCTCAGCTATCAAACACATATTGCTTTGTTTGGGGAATTTTTTTAATACCTCGTTATGAAGGTAACCTGTGCTTTCCCCAGCCTCTTTAGAGGGGATAGAAATGTTAACACCATGCAGAAAGTGCTGGGCCTTATGCTGATTTGTTGTACATCATCCCTACTGACCTCAGTGGATCATTTTGGACACTGGCAAAATCCAAATAACACACATAAGTCAATGGCTCAGATTGCATGTTAACTAAGACTGTGGGAATGCAATCAAATGGGAGTTACCATGATTTACGCAGCTACTGGCGATTATTGTCCATCTTGCATCATGCTGGTTTGAGCTCACATGTTCAGCCCTGCTGGTGGGAATGATGTAGGAGCACAGAGTAATGGGCTCCACTGAAGGGGACATCTGGTCTGTCACAGCAGCTCGGTCATATCCAGTTGTGCCTTTGCCCCCTCTACCCCAAAACAAACATGGAAATAAAGGTGGTGTTTACCTCAATGAGCCTCACACAGCACTGACCCTTGCTGCTAGTATGTCTCATGGGTGAGTCTTTTGTGGGCTCTGGGTCTCACAGTCAAGAAGAAGTCTGTTTCTATTTACAAACCAGCATCAGGGCCAGGCTTCCTCAAAACATGGGCACCACTTCATCATGTCATCTCAAGGATGGATGGCCAGGGTGGAGCATAGTCACACTGAAGGCCTTGGGAAGAGGCATAGCACTAAAGAGGATGAGGGCCTGCCTGGATATCCTCATCTAGAAAGTGCCCAGCAGGTACCTAGGCACTACAGTCAAAGGACCCCACTAGAAGTCCTTCCCAAGCTGGTGCTCCTTTCCTCTCCTGTCATCTGATCCACTCATCCATCACACAACCCCAGGTAATGTCCCATTTAGCCCTTACCCCTCAACACCCCATGGGAGACTTGCCCGCTATAGTATGGGAAAGTTGGGCTGCCTGTCTTGTCAGTAAGGAGAGGTGAAATCAGGAACTGCCCCACCAGCTTCCTCAAAGTTGCCGTGATGTGAAGCCAGCACGATGGGGAGGACCCTCTAACCCAGAGCATGCAACACGT